>JAJONR010001258.1:0-156099 GCA_029582245.1 Solanum etuberosum | reverse complement strand
TGGAGCTTTATCCTTGTGGTTTTTACTCTTCACACCGAAGAGGTTTTCCACGTTAATTTGGTGTCTCGTATTGTTGATTTATTATTGCTTTGTCTCATTTGATTTGGTTGATATACTTGCTGCTCCAAAACAGTGCTTGTGTTTGCATTAGTTTGTCTCCTCTTGGTTCAAATAGAAGAAGGGAAAGTTTAGATTTGGGTTGTCTTCCGCTATTGCCCTATCGTGCACATTTGTTTGTGCTAACTTTTCTCATCAACTAGTAGGTATATATAGGAACTGAGTCAATTTTTTCACTAAATAAATTTAAAATATGAAAACATAAACGCATGAAAAAAGTTAAATAAAATTCAACATCTAATATATATACATAAAAAATTAATCATACATAATTAAACAGTATAATTTACTATCGTAAGAGATCTAAATGAACCCTCTCAACATTACCTAGCTCCGCCCTGTATATATCATTGGCATATTAATACTTGCAATTGTATGGTTTGCAAAAGGCAAAACAACTTTTTTGCGTATGCTGCGCAATGGCGCCACACGCCCGCCCACGGCCACGCACATATATTTCATTGGGGCGCGCGGAGATGTCTGATTATAACACAACGCGCTACTTCAAGTAGGGTATAATCTGGTTTGCAACTTAGTATACTTTGGATATAATACGTCTTTTTTTTTTGCTATATAAAATTCACATTTTGACACATGAGATTCTTTAATGAGTAGATACCTCTCTAAGAACATAATCTATTTTCTAATTAAATACATTACAAGATGGTTTTCATATTTTGTGCATTTAGTTCTAACTATTTCTACGCTTCTAATTTGGATAACAACAACACTGCCTTCTAGTCCGGGTATGCAATGTACAAGTTCAGGTTACTCTTCTAGAATTGTGAACACACAAAATTCAAGGGGGACATATCATACTAACATCATATTCATCTGAATTTAGTACTTTTAATACGAAACATAAGTTGGGCTATAAGAAATCAGATATGAAATGTTTTAACTCAAAGGTCATCATCAAAAGGATTTGAGGCAATGTATACGACTTCTTCTTTAATTAGAGATCTCGATTTTTGAGTTTTGGGTATAAAAAAATTCTTGACAAGAAGCACTAGTTCCAAATAGGTCATATCTAATTGAAATCCGAATTAATCGAGTTCTAATATGATTATTGAACACCGAATAAAAGATTAAAAAAACTCAAATGTCGTGTCATTTATCTTACCATATTTTTATATTCGTCTATAATATTGAAAAGCCAAAGAAGAAAGATGTAAAGGGAAATATGGATCGTCCATAAGTTATCTTTAAAGGTTCACATATATACCATTTGACTTTCATCCTGATCATCAATTAGAGAATCCTATTGCATAGTGGATACACACTATTGATAGATAGTAACATCATGCATGATGTTGAAATCGCTGGTAATCGTTGATCAGTCAAAAGCGATGAATTTATTCCCAAACTTTGTATATATAAATTATCGCATTATGAGAGTTTGAATATACCTAAAGTACTACATAAGTGGCCTCACTATTGTCCCTTCTGAGTTTTCAAAACTTTATCCATATTGGACAAGACATTATTTCCTTGAAAAAATTCCTACAAAGCAGAATAAACCCCATTAGAAAAAAAAGCTATGTCTTTTGAAGTAATAAAAAGAATCATGTTTTTATTGTAGATGTTGGATTTATTTGTGTATTCTTCATTAAAAAATTTTACTCCCACTGTCACTAAGTTAGTGAAAAAGAGTTGAAGAGATTGATTCCAAAAATATTTGAGTTGATCGAGTAGCATATATTAAAAAGACACATTACACTACAATGATATTATGTATATAAGATTGTTAACTAGTACAATTACATCATAAATAAATATAAAATGTACATAACATTTTTGCCATAAAAAGAGTTGAAGAGATCGATGTCAATAGAAAAAGATTCATTCTTTATAATTATTACGAAAACTCTTCAAGGAAAAAAAAAAGTATGTGCGGCTAATACTTTTGTTTAGGGGTGTATAAAACCGAATCAAATCGTAAATCGAGTTAAAATGAAAAAAAATTCGATTAATGGTTTGGTATCGGAAAAAAAAACCCGACTATATTTGGGTTGGTTTGGTTTTAACTAAAAAAAATCAACCCGAGACCAAACCAACCCGACAATCATATATATAATTTTTAAAATTTATTTTATACATAAAAGTATTTACTTTGATGTAATTTCTAAATATTACTTATACGTTTTTATAATTTTTATCTTTTAACATATTTTTTCAAGTTTTTTGACACTTAGAATTTTGAATGGTCCAATAAAGGTTATAGTCCATAGATATTAGTAACTCTAATAAAGCTCAATTCGAAATCAAATCAACATTATGCTAACAAAATAAATTAATTCAACACTTAGAATGACAATAATGTTGAATATTTGTTCTTTAGTTTTACATTGGTTTAGACATTTAAAATACATAATCTAATTTTAATTTTTCTTTAATGTTTAATCATGTAACTAATACTTATTAGACTTATTTTAGCATGATTTAATACTTTTAAATTATGATCATTTTCATTATGACTTTGCAATATTTATTTTATATGATGATCGATCTCATTATTATTTTTTATTGAATATTTTAGTGTCATCACTCATCTCATATTTTGTGTTATTTTCTTAAGAAACACCTTAGATAGTTGTATTTTGGTTGGACTAAAGAAATATTTGGAGCACAAGTTAATTATATGTTTGTATGCATACTTTACCGGAAAAATCCAAAAACCTGAAAAAATCCGAGGTTTATTAGTTTGGTTTTATTTAAAAATTCGACACAATGATTTGGTTTGATATTTGAAAAACCCGAACCAACCCGAGGTTGAAAAATCCGAAAAAATCCGAATTTTATTAGTTTGATTTAGTTTATAATTTAAAATTTTTACACAAATAATTTGATTTGATATTTAAAAAACCCGAATCAACTCGGTCATATACACCCCTACTTTTGTTGTTGTACATATTAGCTAAAAACTTTGTTTTTCTCATTTCAATAAAAGTCATTTACTACGTTAATGTGTTATTTTTCAACCACTTATGATAACGTGTAATATTTTATCGTTGCCAAAATCACTCATCTCACTTTAATATATATAAAAAAGCTTTTCACACATTTGACTTGATCGTTAGTCAACGTACATTAATTTTATATATGAGGAACTTTCACAAATAGCCACTAAAATAATTTTAATTATGTTCCATAGCTATAGTTTGCTAATTACGATTTTTAGCTACATGTTAGAGGGAGGAGAGAGGCGACGAGAGAGGGAAAAGAGTGGAGAGATGCGAGTTGTATATGTATATCGGTTAAATAATTGTATATATGTAACTAGTATGTATATTTATCAATGATTATATTTGTATATATGTATACAATTTGTATCCGTATACAATTGAATCGAGTTCAAACATTTGTATTTGAATATTCAGTCTCTCTTTCGCTTTATACAAACACAAATTATACATTTGTATTTGTATATTTTGTGTTTGTATTATGCGAGAGAGAGGGAGAGAGAAAGGCAAAAGAGATCCGGACAGAAAAAATATTTGTATTTGTATAATTATAAGTGTATAGGACGGAGAGATATGTATTTGTATATCTCGTCTCTCTCGTTGTATACAAACACAAATTATACATTGTGTTTGTATAAAGTGAGAGAGAGACTGGCAGAAGAGAATCGAGAGAGAGATTGAGCAGGGAGAGGAGAGAGACGAGGGAGAAATGACTGAAAAGAGGAGAGAAACAAGCGAGATTCCAGAGAGTGGGGAGAGAGGCGAGAGAGAGGAGTGTAATTATAGCTAGAAGTAAGTTCCGAATTGTAATTAATGCAAACTATAATTATATTAGCTAATTAACTAGTATAAATTTGCTTAACCCCGTAATTTTCCCTATACATATACCATCTATTATTTTGGTGGTCGGTTATACAATGTAAATTACTCATAAAGAAGCCCACCCATTTAACTAGACCCAAAACTAAACACCCGACCCGCTAGTTTTTACTTTCTTTTGAAAAGGGCGCCCAACAAAATTAATACAAAGAGCTTTTCCAATGAGCATTTGATCCTATAATTTTTCTCTTTACTCTCATTTTCTGGAGAATTTTTTCAGCAAAAGAATTGTGAGTTTCGTTCGAATTTACTGTTAAAATGGATCTTCGTCCCAGAAAGAGGCAAATACAGACTATTTCTGGCTTCACACAAGCTGAGGTACCTTCAATTTCTTTTATGGGTTTTCAATTTTGGATAATGAAATCATGTTTTCAAAGTTTGGTTTTCGAAGGGTTGTTGAAAAATTGGATTAAGATGGTATGTATAATTGTATGTGGAATGTGAATTAAGTTGATAGGTTTGATCTCTATTTTGGGTTTCTTTTTATTGTTTTCAAGTTTTGGCCTTTAGATAGGAGGGAGAGTGTGGAGGATACGGATTAGGATAGAATGTTCGTGGGTAGAAATATGTTGCCTTGTTGTCTCTCTATATTAGTAGTTGTAATATTGCTCGTGTAGTTTCTTGTCCTTTGATTTTTGTTACTATATGTTGATTCCTTGTACCTTAATTATCGTATTGTTTTGTTGTATTTTCTGTTTTTTATTATTAGTTGTTGTTTATTGTAATTCTGTTATTTCTTTTGCTAGACTGTTTAGGACTATTTTTTCTTGAGCCGATGGTCTGTTGAAAACAACTTCTCTACCTCTGAGGTAGTGGTAAGGTCTGCGTACACTTTACCCTTCCTATACCCGACTTTGTGGAATTACACTGGGTATGGTGTTGTTGTAAGTTTTGTCCCTTTAGGGTCTTTGGAATTTGCTTTAAGATGGTAGATATTTGTATGTGGAATGTTAATTAAGTTGATATATTTCTTACCTATTTTATTTCTATTTTGAATTTCTAAATATTGTTTTTAAGTTTTTACCCTTTGGTTTCTTTGAAATTTGCTTTAAGATGGTAGATATTTGCTAAGTTGCTTGGACTCGGGTGTGGGTGTCTGATACGGGAGCGAATATAGAGGTCGGATCCTCTATGATTTAATTTTTGAGATTCGGGATACGGATCCATGTATGGATACGGGTGCGGACATTCGACTTAAAATAATTCAAATATCTATAAATAGAGTTATAAAACCTAAATAACGAGACATTATGTGGAAAACTCGAGGAGAAAATATTGATCAAGAGGAGAACCCTAGAAGGAGATAAAAGGAAAGGGAGTAACAATAGAAATTTATATATACAAGGTATCTCATTTCTTCAATTTCACCTTAGTTTTTGTTTTTATTAAAGAAATCATTGAATCTGTCTAGAATTTCTTCCTCGAATTTGGTCAAAGTACCCAAAACCGATTGACCAGATCGAGTACGGATCCCACACCAACACCCACGTCGTGTCGACACGGGTGCGGCATCGATAGGCGAAAGTGAAGAGTCTGAGCAACTTAGGATATTTGTATGTGGAATGTGCATTAAGTTGATGTATTTATTAATTGTTCTTTTTTCAAAAGATTTTTTTCTAATGTTTACAAGTTTTGGCCTTAGGGGTTGTTGGAAATTGCATTAACACGATACATGTATTTGTAATAAATTGAGATATGCATTATCACTCTGGCTGTGTGCAAAGAATAGTTGGGTCTGCTGTAAGTTAAGGTTCAGTGTGAAAATAGTCAAACTATGATGAATGATCTGTGAAGGGATACATAGTATTTATATAGGTGACTCCTACTTGTTTGGAATTGAGGTGTAGTTGATTGATTGATTTTGAAACATGCATTATGAAACCTTCCTACCAAGAGCTTAAATTTATGCTTATTATAATTGGTCCCCCCCCCAAAAAATACCCTTAGCTGGATTGCATCTAGTTACAGAGTTGGAATTCTGTTGTCAGTGTGCCCCTTCATTGTCCACATGGACCAGACTCATATGGTAGGCAGTAGTGGGATTTTTTTCTGCTACATCGAAAGCTTAACGAGCTCATTGGGTCAAATATCGTTGAATTTTTCCATTGCATAATAGCTTAAGTTGTTATAGAGAGGATTTATTTATTTAACAAAAGAGGATCTACTTTGACGCTCAAATGGTTATATTCATGAGAGATAATAACTATAGCATACACAAGAAGGCTATCTTTGGTTCAACGGGTCAAGTGAGCAAGTTGAGTCTGAGTTGAACAGGTCAATACAAGCCGAGTTGATGAACGTTTGATGATCAGTCAGTCTAAATTTCAATTGGGTTGAGATGAATTATCTATTATTAACTCAACTTGATTAGCTTAATCTTGAACAAAAGAAACTGGTTGCACTTTATAACAAACTTAATACCCTAGATTGCCAAATAGGTGGTCTAAGCCTTTTGTGCTTATCAAAAAGAGTTGAATCAATAAAATGTGATGATTCAGTTCGTTCAAAATTATATTCAAATCAAATATTCATATATTGCATTGATTGACGAGACGCGTCGTGGAGTTAATGATAGGTTATAAGTTTGGAGATAGTCCCTAGAGTCTAAAAGTTTTAGGTTCAGTAGGACTGAAACAGAGTACCTAAAGTGCAAGTTCAGTGATGTAACACATGAGGCGGAGGTGGGAATGAAGATTGATGCACATGTCATACCCAAGAGAGAAAGTTTCAAGTATCTTGCATCCATAATCCAAGGAGATGGAGAGATTGAAGTTGATGTTGCACATCGTATTGGAGCGGGGTGGGTGAAATGGAGGCTTGCCTCCGGGGTACTGTGCTATAAGAACGTGTTGCCAAGGGTTAAAAGTAAGTTCTACAGAATGGTGATTAGATCAACATTGTTGTATGAGTTAGAGAGCTGGTGAGTCAAAAACGCCCACGCATAGAAGATGAAAGTAACAGAGATGAGGATGCTCAGATGGATGTGTGGACATATTAGGAGAAATATGATAAGGATTGAAGTTATACGAGGCAAGGTAGGAGTGAGTTTCGTGGTAGACAAGATAAGGGAAGCAAGACTGAGATTGTTTAGGCGTGTGAAAACTGAAATTATTTTCAAATTTCGGAATTTTGGGTTGTTCAAAAATTGCATTAATATGATCCATGTATATGTTGTAAATATGAGATATGCATTGTCACTCTGTCTGTGTGGAAAGAATGGCTGGGGTTGCAGTAGGTTAAGGTTCAGTATAATAATAGTCAAACTATGATGAATGTTCTGTGGATGCAGAGAATTTATATTGGTGACTCTGATTTGTTTCCAATTTAGGTGTAATTGATTGATTAATTTTGGAATTGTCATTATGAAGCCTTCCTACCAAGAGCTTAAATTTGTGCTTATTGCGATTGGTTTTCTCTTTTTTCCCAATACCCTTAGCTGGATTATATTTAGTTACAGAGTTGGAATTTTGTTGTCGTTGTGCTCTTTCATTGTCCACACTGGATCTGAGACATGGCCGAAACTCACATGGGAGGCAGTAGTGGGGTTTTTTCCTCAATGGCAAAAGCCTGATGAGCTCATTGGGTTAAATATTGTTCAATTTTGTGAACGCATCACATAAAAGCGTAAATTGTTAGAGGGGAAATTTATTTATTTCATTATTCATTTTCTTTGCTCAAGTTCGTGAAACGCACCTTACACGTGTTATTGATTCTCTTTGCTCTTTTTCCTAACCCAAGAATGGAGATATATCTTGTTGATATGTGACCGTTAGACTTAAACTTAGAACCACTATATGTTCTGAATCATCTTAAATTATATAAACCACGTAATATAAAAGTTTAAGCTGTTACAAAGGGTCTGCAACAATGCAGAAAGGATGAAAAGTTGAAAACAATTGGACGACAGTTATTGCAAAAGGTTAGCAAGTCTCAACTCTTGGAATTGGTCAAACTTGTGGGTTTGGTTTAGTTTGCATTCTATATATCAGAGCTAGAGTGACTAGTGAATGGGGTTCTTGCTTTGAATGGAGCTCCGTTCCTCTTATCCCAGTCCGAGTATTTGAATGACATAGTAATACTGGCTGTTAACATACTATTGAAGCTATATCCTATGAAATTATATCTTTTCTGTATAATTTTGTAGAAATGGTAGTCTTAGTGTTTTATTTTAAAAGATCTTTGTCATGCTTCATTGTGATTGTGAATTCCATCACCACTGCCAGCCCTATCGTTTTTCCCTCGCCGTGATTGAGCTGTGGTGATCACACCTGCTTGCTTCTCTGTGTATGCGGATGTAGGAGTAATTCATCCTTTCTAGCATTGAATAATTCTCGAGTTGCTTCTTTTGGGAACTCATGCATTAGCTCATAGTGGTCTTGCTTTGGGTGGTCTTTGCGCAATCGCCTGGCAAACACTGCTTGCTGGACACTGAGTATTGGTATCTTGATTCATGATATTGCAAGGGTGGTGGAATTCCAAAAAGAAAAGAGAAAAATGCTCTACATCAAAATGATGAAGAAAGGTAGAAAAGAGCTTCTTGCACTATACTGGGATCATTCTCAGATTCAGAAGCTCTGGCTCTTACAAAATAGTTATTTCGTTTGTATCTTATTTTGTTGATCTGTGAGACTGGCTAGAATTTTCTCTTTGAGGAAAGATCTGTTTGAGTTCTTTGCACATTCCCAATTTGCTACATTTTAGTAGAAGTTCGCATTACATAATGAAGTCAATCCACAAACAAATGTATTGGAATTGTCAACTCTAGTTTCAGTTATTTTCTTGTGACTTGCAATTTTTCATCGCCTTCACAACTCTTTCATTCAAGCAGGTTGAGAAAATGGAGAACTTACTAATTGAATCAAGAGAACAAGTTTGTGACTCAGAAGTCTGCAAGAAATTGGCAAAGATGTTCACGTGAGTTTGTACTTTGGACAAAGTAACAATTCTTTTTAATATAAACCAAACTGATCTGTACATGCATGATCTTTAATTCATTGTCTTGTGTTTCTAGGCGCTCTAAAGGGCGTGCTGGGAAACCAATTGCTAAGTGGACTGAGGTCAGTGCTTCAACTACCTTCCTCTAAGACCTGATCTTCTAGCTTGAAGTTTCACATGGCACGAACTATTATACTTGATTAGGTCCAAGCTTGGTTCCAGAATAGGTTGGTATGCTCGTCAAATGATAATTCAGCTGAGGCCAACCAAAAACTGCCTGATTATTCAGAAGGATGCACTTTGAATAAAGCAAATGAAAGCTCTCATATTCCAAAAGGTCTTTTGCAACATATCTTCTCTATGTTCTTGACATCTGAATGGTTATATGAGACTGATGTGGCTGATTACATTATTCTGTTACTTCATTACTGGCCCATTAACAGTGAAAGTTAAAAAGTACTAATGTTTAAATTCGAGAAGATTGGCTGCTGAACTGACTACAAAAGCTGCTTTCTCTGGAGAAATTTATTTTTGATCAAGTAAACGTAATTCATTCATAAACATGGCCAAACTGGCCGTATACAAGTGGTATACCACAAGGTGAAAAATCTACATAAGGACACGATTCTCTACAAACTCCGCCCAATCATCTATACCACAAGGAACTTTTTGTGCACACCAAAAGAAAATAAGGAACCGGGGACTACTTCTCAACCAAAAGAAACTTGGCTCTACTCCTTCAAAAGCTCTCCTATTTCTCTCTCCAAACAATCCACATTAATGCAAGTGGAACATAATTCCAGACCCTCCATCTTCTCCTCCTTCTCCCACTCTTCCAACTAAGCATCAGATCTCTCACAGTGTTTGGCATCACCCACAGATGCCAATCCACCTAAACATATCCCACCATAACCTTATGGTTAGCCCACCGCTCACCTCCTTACACATGTAACACCAACAGGCACAACTTTCTAAAGTTTTACGCTGTCAAAATCACCCTTATAGCAGCTAGCCAACTGAAAAGTTACACCTTCCTCGGCAGTCGGCACCTTAGGGATCCATATTGCATTACATGGAAAAACATGTCCCTCCCTAACCAAAAGGTTTTCATAATATGAATTTTCGCGGTGAACACTCCATTAATCCCTGAGTCCCACCACCAAGCATCAGGATTATCCACCAGATTGGTTTGTCTATGTAGTAAGGCTAACAATCTTTGAAAATTAGTCACTTCCCAATCGTTAAATAACCTTTCTAAACCTTCAAGTCCCAAAAAGTTTCTTCACCATGATTCCCCCTAATATGTTGAATCGTCAAGTCTTTTTGGCCAGATATTCTGCACAACCTCTAAAAATCATCTTTAAAAAGTGTGTCCCTGTACCACCCATGTCCCCAAAAATCAACTCTCCTTCTGTCTCCAACCTTGAATGAGATATTTTCCAAAAAATAATCCTATCCCTTCAAGATATTCTTCCACACACCACCACCGTAAGGCAAAGTGATATCTCTAGTTCTCCACCCCCTTCCAAGATCCCATATTTATCAACAATCACCCCCCTCCACAAAGCTTGTACCTCCCCCTAAACCTCCAAAGTCATTTGCCCATTAAAAGCTCTATTAAAGACCTTTAAATCTTTAATTCCAAGACCTCCCCATTTTTTAGGAGATGTGACAATCTTCCACCGCACCAAGTGAAATTTCCTTGATCTATCCGCCACATCCCATAGGGAATTACTCTAATCTTTTCCAACCTCTTAGTAACAAAAGTTGGAGCATGAAACAAGGACATGTAATACGGGGGGAATGCTTGATAATGTGCTCTTAATAAGCACTTCCTTCCTGCTTTTGGACAAATATCTTTTGTGCCACCTTGCTAATCTTTTTTCAACCCTCGGAACAACCGGGTTCCACACCGTATGATCCTTATTCGCTGCACCTAACGGTACTTCAAGATAGGTAGTTGGGAGAGCCCCAATCCAACAATTTAAAACTTGAGCAAGCAATCCGATGTCATCTACCTCCCCAACAGAAGTCCTCTAACACTTCCTCAAATTAATTTTAAAGGCCTGAAACCTAGAAAGGACTTGACCTAAATAGTCCAGGGGTCTCAAGTGCATCACAAAAAAGCAAGTTATCATCCGCAACAACAAATGAGACACCGATATTGTGCAGGGTGTTGCATCAAAGCCCTTCAAGTAGCTCCCCACATCCTGCTCAAAGCTTCCATAATTAGAATAAACAACACCGGTGATAGAGGATCCTCTTGTCTCAAACCCCTCGAACTCCCAAAATATTCACACGGGCTAACATTCACCACCACAGAAAATCTCACCGAAGAAATGCAAAAATAAATACATTTTCTCCACATCTCCCCAAATCTCATTTGAAGCAGAATATAGAAATTAAACATTAGCACCTTTAGATGAAGGAGAGCCTTGGAGCAACGTATAGTTGTCCGTGTGACGATGTGATCTATGGGTCACAGATTCAAGCCGTGAAATTACGAAGGGATGCTGCCCTTTCCTAGACCTTACATGAAAGCGGGATGCTTTGTGCATCGGGCTACCCTTAGCACCTCTTGATGCCTTTGTGAAATATTCACTATTTCAAAAAGAAAAGTTATTGTCTTGGTGTCTATAAATTTGCTGGGGAGATAAAGATTATATTAATAATCCTTGGCTCCCATTGAGGAATTAATTGTTGAATAGTCCCACATCACTAGGATGTGGTATATTTGGTTTTGGCAATCCTCACCTCATGAGCTAGCTTTTGAGGTTGAGTTAGATCCGTAGTTCATTCTTGTCATGGTACTAGTGCGAGACTCATCTCTTGGTTTACCCAATGTTGGCCCCCGTACTATTTTGTCCACGCTCTAGTTGGCAGGCGTAGGAAAGAAAGGGTTTTGAGTTGCCCCACATCGGTGGGATGTGATATTCTGGTCTCCTTATATTGTCTTGGGATGTGGTATTTTGGCTCCTTATAAACAGTCTTGAGAAATCTTCACCTTATGAGCTAGCTTCTTGGGTTGAGTTAGGCCCAATATCCATTTCTTATAAGTTAAATTGGTTTCCAGGTATTCAAAAGGTCAGTTATGTTTAAGTGTTAAGTGAGAAAACGTCCGTCACAGCAATGCATTTGTTTGACATCATGCAGTTATCCTGCACTATTTATTGAATTAAACTATTATTACTACTTAATGTTGTGCAAACTGCATTCAGCAATGTTATGTCCCCCGAGAGTGTCTATTGGTGGACTACTAGTCCTCTGATTTGCCTATCATTAAATTCTCAACGATACATTATCCTCAAGGCATTTATCTCCAAGTTCATATCTTCTCTAAATTTGAAAATAATATCCGAAACACATAGGACGACTCCAATAATTTAAGTTTACAGAGAAATTTTTCATCTGACTGTTGTTGGGCCAACTGAAAGCTTAATATCCACTTAAAGTTACATCCAACTGACATAGAATGAGATGCAGAGATAGAGAAATCATGTTGAGGTTGTCTGGTACTTCATGGAGAAAGTAAGTAGTCGTTGAGATATGGAATCGCCTAGCCCTTTCTCTAAAGTTAAGAGTTGCATTTCTTTTTTGGTATCAGAAATGTACAAATATAGTCCTGACAAACTTTTCGCAGGCCAGAAAGATCCAGCGCTGTCAGACTTGGAATTTGAGGCTAGGTCTTCAAAAGATGGGGCATGGTAAGATTTCATTAGCAAGCAAGAAGGTTTTGGTCTTTCAGTCAAATTTTTTTTAACAGACAAATTATTTACTGGCTACACTACAAATTTCAGCATTTTCTTCTAGATGCATAAATCAGATTTATCAGCATTTTGCGTTAAATACGTTGTCAGCTGTATTGATGTTAATTTTGAGATGCATATTCTTGTGATCTTGTTTATATTTTCCTGTCGTTGAACCACTACTTTTGATGCATTTAAACTTATGTCAGTGCTTCTATTTGTTTGTGAAACCCATAGCTCAAGAGGTTCCATAAAATGACGTTAGTTGCTTGAATATGACATCTGTGTCATCAACATTATCTTATTTTTCTATCTTTTCTTTTCGGAAAGTTTTATCTGTTTTCTCTTTCGGTCCTTTCCATTTTGATGGATGGTCAATGATTGCTGGTTGGAGAATGTCTTTATGTTAACTTGTTTTGAAATTTGAGCAATATTAGACCCCATCCGTGTAAAAATGGAGAACCAGAAAAACTCTCGACTTCCTCTGCGTGGTTAGTGAGTTCAAGTGTTCAATTGGTTCAATAAGTAACATTGTCCAAATATTTTCAATAAGTCTAAAGGGTTCATGTTGAGAAGGACTAAGACAGTATTTGAAGTGTAAGTTTAGTGATGTAATTCATGAGGCAAATGTGGAGGTGAGGATTGATACACTAGTCGCCCCTAAGAGAGGAAGTTTCAAGTATCTCGAGTCAATAATCCAAGAAATTGGAGAGATCAATAACGATGTTATACATCGAAATGGAGCGGGGTGGATGAAATGGAGGTCTGCATCCAGTATCTTGGGTGATAATAATGTGCCACCAAGACTTAAAGGTATGTTTATAGAGTGGTTGTTAGACCATCTATGTTCGAATGTTGTGGAGTGTTGGCCGGTCAAGAACTCGCACGTACAAAAGATGAAAGTAATGGAAATGAGGATGTTGAGATGGATGTGTGGCATACTAGGAGAGATATGATTAGGAACAAAGATATTTGGGACAAGGTTGGAGTGGCCCCTATGGTGGACAAGATGAGGGAAGCGAGACTGAGATGGTTCGGACATGTGAAGAGAATAAGCACAGATGCTCCAGTGAGGAGGTGTGTGAGGTTAGCTATGGTGGGTTTGAGGAGAGGTCAAAGTAGATCGAAGAAGTATTGGGTAGAGGTGATTAGACATGACATGATATATGTTATGGTCCCCTGTAATGAATCTAGTCATGGGACTCTGCAAGACAAATCAGAGTTAATGTAGAGTGAACTAGGAGCCTGGAATGAGGTTTTCTTTTTTGACCTATGATGCTGGTTTGTTAAGAGAGAACCTGCAATCTCTTGAGTTAAAAGTACTCAAGAATGGGATAATTTTTGCTTAGATTTCCTGCAATAAACTGAGTTTTAAATACAGTACTTACAAGATAAATACCCCTAGAAACTAGGACATAACTTCCTAACGTTAGTGGAATGAGAAACTACAAACTAATACAAAGAAATAACTACTACTAGAATGAGAAACTACAAATAACTAGTAGAAAGAAATAAGTACTGTAAGTGACTACTTTCTCCTATGTGCTTCCTGAATGTTTGGAACTGGTGAGAGGTCCTTAGAGCAATGACTATATGCTTCTTCAATCATCTTTGCATAGTTTAAACAAAAAAATCACAGCTTGTTTGTCAAGGAGGGTTGTTTTTTCCCCAAAATTGTATGACACTTCAATTTACATATTCCTCTTGGTGTTATGAAGTCGAAAGATTAGTACTTTCTGGCGACATGATTAATAGTGTTTTCTTCTGGATTTAACAGGTACGACATTGATACATTTATCGCTCACCGGTTTCTGAACTCCGAAGAACCTGTAAGCCATTGAACTTGGCCAATTATATTTATTTTAGAACTAACACCATGGCTATTGTAGACATTCTAGGGTCCTTATATAGATGAAGGAGGATCTAGGGATAGTTTTCTTTTTTCTTCTTTTCTTTTCTTTATCTTTTGTTTATGCGAGACACAGATATGATGTAAATTTTTGGATACCAGCTTTGAGCTGATGATTGATATGCAAATGTTACCTTTATCAAAAAAGAACTAACACCATATAACCCAACAAGACATTGTGGGATAGGCCAAACTATTCTTAATAAATATTTAGCAAAGAGCTAAAGTAGCTCCTAATCATATTTCTCATATGAAATTCGTTATGTAAGCATAACTAATACAATTGTACTTCTTCTAAGAAAATGTAATGTATTGCAGGAGGCTCTTGTGAGATTTGTGGGCTTTGGGTTAGGGGAGGATGAATGGGTAAATGTAAGGAAGGCAGTCCGTGAGCGTTCCGTTGCTCTTGAGAATTCAGAATGTAACAAAGTACAGGTTGGGGATATTATTTTGTGCTTCCAGGTACTTCTTTATTCAAAGTTCTTTTCACTAAGTTACCAAAAATAAAAAGTTGAAAATTTTGTTTCCAATTCATGATTGCCAAGAACAAAGGATTCTCTTTAGAGGATTGGTTGGTTGGGGTGTTGATAGAGAGGTAGTACAAATAAGATCATAAAACAAGTACAAATGTATTTTCTCTCCTCATTGCCTCAGGCCCTGGCATATATTAGTTTGTCACAGTGCGCATAACTTCTTATTTTATGTTCTTTTCATTTTTGTCTCAACTAGGAGGGAAAGGACGAGGAAAAATATCTTGAAGCTCAAGTTATAGAAATCCAAAAGAAATTGCATGATATAAGGGGCTGCAGATGTCTCTTTGTGATTCGATACACTGGTAATGACACCGAGGTAGGTATTGGTTACATTAACGAGTTAACATTTTGGAGATCCGACTAAATTTACCAGATTTCACTTCTTCTTGTTCAGGAAACAATTCATTTGAGGCGAATGTGTGTTCGACCAAGCATATTAGGGCGTCCTTGATACAGTTTGAACTTAGAATATAGTAAAGACGTCGTAAGCATATGCTGCTCAGATGTTCAATCATAGAATTGTCTCCAATGAAGAAGAAACAAGTCACATGATCGTATTATCTTACTCTATTGAGATAGCCGACCCAAACTTGTTTGGGACCAAGGCATAGTTGTTGTAGATGCAAAAGAAATTTGTGAATTGTTGCCCTGGCGTATAGACTATTAAATAGGAGTACATTTAGTTTAGCTTTTTCTTGCCAACTATGTCACTGATTGCTATAGTGGTGGAAACTATTGTTATGTCAACTTCCTTTAGACTCTATGGGTTTGAAATTGTTGGGTTAAAAGAAAGGATTAAACTATATTTTTTTTATGTGAAAACTACAGGACCCATTAGGTAAAGTATTTACCCAAATTGGACTCACGGCCTAAACTATTTACGCAATAGACTACTCTCTTGTTCTATTCACTAAACCAATGTTTCTTCATCCTTTATATTATTAGAGTATATATATGCTCTATATTCTGATGGTATCAAGTAGTTCCTTTTTTGGGATACAAGTGTTCTTTTCCCTCTTTTTTTTTTTTTTAGTTTCCATATGGACTATTCAAAACATATCTAAATTACCAATATCATGGACGCATAAGTTGCAGAAATGACCATTAAGATATATTTTGATGTTTTAGGTTGTAGTGGCTATTATCTAAATAAGTTGTTAAACATGTATAAAATTAGCAAGCAATTGACACACAGAGACGTATGGATGTATTTTTTTCCAGTCATAAATGGATGTTACCACTCCCAATATTTCAAAATTGAAGCAATGTTGTTCCAAAAATTAACTTACAAACATGTTTTTATTGTTAATGTTATCAATTTTCTTGTTCGCGGTCCAGTTCCTTTGAATCTATTTAACAGATTAACAATCACTATTAATGCCACTGTCATCAATTTTGGTAACTGCATACATAGTGGCCAAAAGGTTCCAATTTAATTCAAATATATTTCAAAATTGAGGTCATCTGTAGTTAAGCAGACATTTAGTTGTTGGTCAGTACAAAGCTACGATATGGGTATAATGCAGCACAGCGACTTGTTCAACACCAGAAAAGGCAAATAGACACCAAGCTTGGCTCCTGGAAGTACCAGGGTGATGCAACACACACCTGCTCTCCATTGCGCAGGTTTTCATCAACAATGAAAGCTGCTGAACTTCAGATCGGGTAGAGAAAGAGGACTAAGCCTTTACATTGCTTGTTTTATTAGCGTAGGTGTTCAAAACTGCAAAGGTTCAGACTCTATTCACCACTGGAAGATCTCACATCATTGATATAACTCACTTATAAAGCCAAAAACAGGCAAAATCAACATCAACAGAAAATTTGTAAGTTGAGGGCCACCTGCAGAAGGAATGAACACCTTGAGATATGCCACACCACACTGTTACAGCAATTTTGCACAGCCTGGTCTTAAAACCAAATGCACAAGTACTACTATAGTAGATGAGGCAAAAGTTATGCTAATAGGTTTCCAATATTTGTCCGCCTCTAATTTTACCCTAAAGTCTGGGGGCAAAGAGTGGAGTTCACTGCTGATAAGACGCATCTTTGCAGAATCCAAAATGATTCATGTGAATGCATGAATCAAAAGAAAGGACATAACGTGACTGCACATTACACAGCTTGCACGGAGGACAATAGTTAAGGAACTGCAAAAGAGGATTACAAGAAGAAACGGCACAACTGAGAGGATCCATTAAGAGAAAATACACTTGCTGTAACAGGCAGGGAGAAGCAGTTTCTTTAAGGTTAAGAATGGGCTTAGCTAGAATTAGTAGGAAGACTGTTATGCTTCATCCAATTTAGGACCCTACTCAAGTTTTCGCCAGATCTTACAATCGTGCACAAACCACCGAAGAGAGTAAGGAGAACTGAATTGATGACTTCCACCTGACCATAGGTCATCTTCTTTCTTCTCTAAGGATTCTGACCCATACCATTAGACACCCATCCAAACAGGTAATCAAGAAATTTGCCCTTGATTAAAGGCCAAATATTCCAAATTAACTTCTAGATTGTGCACAGGGTGATAAGAAACAATGAAATGACAAAAGTGATAAGCTATAGGAACTTACATCCCCAAGGAACCACCTTAGGAGTAACAAGCTCATTCTTCAGCCGGCAACTCAAATTATCCTGAAAAGAGATTACATACTTGATAGAACTGTGTCAAAAATATGCATGAGAGTTCACATGCGTAGTAAAACTGTGTCAAAGATATGTATCATCTCTAGTTTAAGAACAGAATAAGCAGACTAGTAACTTCCACATCTAAAGTGGCTCAAACCTTGTATAATACTCAATACCTTGGGCTCAAAATCTGCAGTCATGTTGCAAGGATGTAACTTCTTTAGATTTATGAATGATTGCATATAGCTTTTTATAATGAGACCTCAAATACTATAATTCAGGAATCAAAATATTTCATAGTTAAATTTTTTTAACATCAGTAGTAACAGCCCTTTTCCGGGGATATTGTTTCGAAAACAGCCATAATTAACTGGCCAGATGTATTTTGATAAAGAAAAAACACACTAATTAAAATATCCAAGACAAAAACCAACTACAGCACATATTTGTGTGTACAAATGAGAGGGAGAGATATTTGTGCTGAAATTTCTCCTGTCCAATCACAAGAACTGCCGAAGTTGATCAATGAGTACACAGCAGTAGAGACAATCAAAGACAATATTTCACAATTTAGGCAGGAAGCTTATCATTTAGATGCTGAACCAGCATAAAAGAATTGATTAGCATAAAGGCAGAGGACAAAAGTCCAAACCAGGAAAAAGGGCAAGAAGAAATAAAGAGAAGATTGATTGCCAATGTTTCAACTCCTTAGCAAAATCTTAACTTGCATGGTTCATAAAACTACAAAGAAAGCCTGTTTGGCTTAATCCCTAAAAAAGGGGATCTATTTGACCTATACAAACTTTGACCAATAGTAACCACCACCACCCCACCCCTAAAAAATTATACTCATGAACTGACTGACAAAAATACCATCCTGGACATCAGGAACAATCGCATATACTAATGGCCAGGGTACTTTGCAAAAATCATCTTCAGAGGAAAAAGAAGAGTCAGATTTGACAAGGATTAAATATTTCCATCCATTTCTCTCAATTAGACCAAAGACAGCAGGCACTTGTTCAAGCACTACAATAGAGAATCTCATGGCACCAATGAAAGTACTTGTAGGCACACTTTTTGTCTCAAGAAACAGTTCGCCCATAACAGACAGATGCAATGTAAAGATTCTTTGCCCATTTCTCCTGCAGACAGAAATATACACAGTTAGCTTAGAAAATAGTAGGCGCGCACACACAGAGATGTGGTTTACAACGAAAAAAACTAGGCAATAACTGATGCAACATCAACCTTGACATGAGTGCTGGGAAAGGCAGAGGTACGAAGTGTCTCTTGCGTTTCATCAGGAGGTTTCCTTCTTGGTATACTTAGAACAAATGCAGCTTGATCCCATGTAGCTGCAGTCGCTGTGATACGATAACCAGCATCCCACCTCTTATGGATCCCTTCACTAGGATACAGAAAATCCAATTCCACTGTCTGAAAATTCACAGAAGCACATGAATACAAAATTAGGAATTGGAAAACATCATGGACATGACCCAAAAGAATAATAAAGAAAAGGTTTAAACCTGATCAGAAAACCCAGACCCACGAGACATAACAATTGCCCATTTATTTCCTGAAGTTGCCATGGCAGTGACATAGAAACCCTCCTTCCATTTTTTGTTTATCCACTTAAATGGAAAGGACTCGCTGACTTTGTAAGACTGCTGCAGATACTGGGTACCTGATATTCACCGCAGAACTAAATTTAGTACCCTCTAATTCGCGGAATCACATAATAAACACATACATAGAAAGTCAGCAATGTTCCTCTAACCCTTTGACATGACAACTAAAGAGCTCCCATTGCTAGATCCTGCCAAAGCACTAATATAATAATTCGTCTCCCATTGCTCCATAATCCATTCCTGTATCCAAACAGAAGACAGAGGATTAACCAAACTCCTTATCAGTAGTAGTTGAACCATATCTGAACCAGTTAAACAGATATAGCATAATAAATGTGGATATCTGCAACATAGATTTATCAGGTATGCTTCAAGATTGATCACATTCAATAATAGATAAGAAACCTTGTGAAGAAAACAAGGTGACAATTTGTAAACTTGATCACTAAATCCAGTCCCTGCATCCATGATTAGGGCCCACAAGCTCGAACAGCAGGCCACACTGCTGATAAATAGTCCATCCTCATTTCCTTTATCAATATGCTGAGCTAGCCTCTCATCAGCAACATTGTAGTGATACCTGCAACCCGATGTTGTAGTTGCTTTATTTTTCGAAAGCCTTAAATAATCAAATTATGGCCAAAAGAGTATATACCGTTGCTTCATCGGGCGACGACCATTGTAAACACTGATCCACTGTGTTGCGGGCATTCCCATTCGCACCTTCTTCTTTGGCTGTTCATCATCATCGTCTTGCACTGTCAGTCTACCTCTCTTCTGTCCGACTTGATATATAAGCTACATAGATCAAAAACGAAATTCAGCTTCTCTCAGTGATTCAACTCAAGGAGTAGCCTGGAACTGATGAAACATGCAAAATACCTTCTGTGCACCATCAGTGTTAATTGGCCTATTGTCTGGATTTGGACCTACTATCCCATCAAATAAGGAGATATATTTAGCATAGTTAGGCTCTTCATCAAATTTCAAGTTCACAACATACTCCACAAAGTGTCTGAATGGAACAGGGCAGAGTAAGCAAAGAGTTTCCGGAGAGGTTGCCATCTTTTTCTTACAGACAAGGAAACCTTTATTCTCACCCTAGATTAAAAAAAATCATTATCAGAAAAAAGGAGACTCTGTAGTAACAAATACTGCTATTAAGTAGAGAAAGGTGCAGACCTGATAACCCTGCCACGGCAACTTGGCTCGGAGAAGGAAAATGAGTGTGTAAGCCAGAGATTCTAGATCATCCCTCCTGCTTCCAGTCCGTCCAAGGTGAGCATGCACACTAGCATACCTTACAGTTCCTCTGAAGCAATGGTTTTCTCACTATTTATTGAATGCACATCTAAATACAAATAGAGGACACAGAACATAAAGAAAAGATAAGGTAAACTGTTGATCATTGTACCTAAAGACATCAGGCCGCTGATCATACTCAACATGTAAACCAGTTGAAGTATCACGCCACTTTGTCGCTGAAGTATTCAAACAGGTAACAGAAGAGACATTGCATTAATAAAGCATGATGAAGATATCAAATGTAAAGATTAAGAAAGATCAACGCACATCTATGTTTTCTTTCTAGATAAGTTCCAAAATATTATACCTAATCCAAGATCAACTAGAAACAATTTTTTCTCGTCAGGAGTTCCAGGTGGTCCAAGAAGAAAGTTCTCAGGTTTTACATCCCCATGCACATACCTGGGAAAAACAGCAGCCAGAACGATAAGACTTACTTCAGAACCAATATACAGTGTTTCCTTGAAATACTGAAATTTTTGCACCATTGTCAACACTCAACAAGATCATGTCAAATATGGTAAAGTAGTTTAGCATTTTGTGGATTCATAGACTTCAACACATAAATAGATGTAGTAAGTTAAATCTTCCTTTCTTATGATAAGTAGTTGATAACATCCACTTGTTGCAACAAGACAACTTTATAACTCCCTTCTATAACATCCAAATAACAATTTTCCTCTGTACAAATCCAAACTCGATTGATGTGGACTATATGCCGATTACACAGAACTTATAATCTCTAAAATAGAACACAGCTATCCACATGAAGTAACATAACATTCATTTATATAAAACTTACCCTCTAGAGTGCAACTTCTCTAATATTGAGATAGCTTCAATAGCAATGCATGCTACCATTTCAGTAGACATCCTGAATTTGACAACATTAAAGATCCAACACATTTGAGTTCAAGGAAACAACATATGATATCAAAAGATATGCTCCAGAGTACAAATAATAGATAATAGATCTTACATATGGGAATTGTTGTTCCAAACATCCCATAAACTAGGACCAAGCATATCCATGACCTGCAATATTATAGGATATCAGTAATAGTAGTGGAGATTGGAAATCAAATCCAAGTAACACAACTACATAAAGAGATCACGTACCATAATATAGTAATCACCTTGCCGTCCTTTATAATGAACAAGCGGTACACCATGACTACCACCAAGGACACTAGGGAATACAAGAAAATGGCATGAAGTGTAAGATAATGTTATTACCAGGTAATCAAAGTCAGAATAAAGGACCTACAGATATAATGGGAAAAAAATGGAGACTTACTTGTAGACCTGCCACTCATAAGGTGGTCCATAGTTACAACCTTTGCTACTTCTATGCTCAAATTTTAAGGCAACCTAGAATCAGAAATGACAGTAGGATCAATTTGCATATCAAAGAGACACCTCTCTGACATATTCAGCAGAAAAGGCAAATGAATGCAAAAAGTAAAGTTCCACCTCTACAGCTCCAGGGCCAGTTCGTTCAAGAGGTTTTGTTGTATTTACCCGACGACCTACATACACTTGACCAAATCCCCCTTTACCTAGCTTCTTCTCAATCCTATAAGCTGGTGATCCACCAACCTGGACCTGTTAACCACACAAGGAAACGAGTAATTCAACAACTCAATCTGAATCCTTCAATTATTTGAAATAAAAAGCAAGAATAGCAACATCAAATTTCTCTACGCCGACAGCGATATGGAAATCAGTCACTCGTTTATTGACAAGTGAAACTGAACAAATGCCTAACATATTAGAGATAAGAAGGCGGGTTAAAAAACCAACAACTTGAGCATATCATTCACTCATCATTTCATCAGTCCCTTTAATAGGGCCTCAAAACGATAAAAGAAAAACAAACTTATCACTGAAGAAATCAGGTGAAGAAAACAAAATAGTCACAAATAAAAGAGGATAGAAGTTTCTGGTCTATGTAAATGTAACTTTGTGTACTAAAAATACCTAGAAGACTGAGCTTTCCAACTTCAAACTCTAATTTACGCACAAAATCCAACACTCTATTTGCTTTAAAAAGTCAAAACTGAAACCTTTGATACTCAAAAGTATGTTTGAGAAGCTTTTGCCCCCCCAAAAGAACTTTTTTTCCAAGATTTTCAAACTCAACTTTTCTCAAAATCTGTTTTTGCAAAAACTCAAACAACAAACAGAGTATCATAATCAAATAGACCTATATTGAGCAAAAAATGAATACTAATAATTCATATAGCAAACCATAACTAGCTCGAATTATTCTTACCCTTTCAGGCAATGGAGGAGTGCTTCCTTCATCCTCTGCCGCTGCTAAGCCTTTATTACCACTTCCTCCACCACTCTCATGCTCATCCATCTTTTCCACCTCCTCCACCTTTACCTCTTCACCGGTTCTCCGCGGCAACGTGATTTCCTTCACAACATCATCACCATTCACAACGTCGTTTTTCTTCTTCCTCCCTCCTCCCGCTCTATTCCCTGTACCTCTCCTCCTCAACCTCGTCGTCGGCGCGTCCGGTTCGTCTTTTCCCGGTGACGGCGCGTGTGTTACGTTCGGAACAATCGGTTGACGGCCTTTACGCACAGAACTACGCAGTTGACGCATATCGATCATCCATCAACTTGTGAAAAACCACAAAAAAATCGAATTTTCTAGAATCTTCCACCGGCCGTTCAAAAGTGAGAATTTATGAAATCGGAGAACCTGTTAGCCGGAAAATCTGTGTCTAGATATATATATTGTATGTATATATGAATTAGGGTTTTGGATTATTGAAGATCTGTGGAAGAAAACGAGAGTGAAAAATGGCTCCAAATCTAGGGAGCTAATGGAGAAAGATGAAAGCAATTTCTTCTTAGGGACTAATTTTTTTGTTAAAATGTTGATTAATTATAATTATATGGAAAAAAAAGATTAATTTATATATAATAATAATATGAAAAACTCAACTTAATTTTATGAACTTGAACTCCATGGTAAAAACGTGCTCATACAATATTAAAAATTATATCATGTAGTTATAATATAAAAATATTTAAAACATTTTCTATAAAAGTAGTACAATATTACTATCATGAATGTATAAGTTAATACTTATAATAAATAATATTTTCTTGCTTGTTTTGGTAATGTATTGTAACAAGCGGCTATCAGAAATAATTTTGTTATACTTATTGAGTCGAGATAAAATTTGTATATATTATATTCTTTTCGACCTTATTGATGAGATTATATTTGAACGTATAATTATTGTTGTTTTATCATATCTTTGTTTGCATGGTTGTGTAACGACTCATTTAGTGTAATTGTGTTGTTATTTTAGTATATTTTCTTCTTATTTTTGTCTTACTAATAATTTTTTATTTTATTTTTACCATACCTTTATATATTAAATCTATCCTGTATTTTTCTTTTTGTTTATTCAAGTTTGATATGTGACATTATATAACGACGAAGAACATAACAGAAAGATGGTACTATTTTTATAAATTAATATAGGTGGGACCATGAAATTTTATTATTTTACAGAGATATTATTTAATCGATAAATTAATATTTATTAATTTAAAGAATGGTTTGAGATTTGATGAAGGTTAATTTTGATTATGTCAAAATCATTGTATCTTACTAATTTATGTATCATATTTATTGATTTCACATAAGAAAAATATTATACATAAAGTACAATGAATACATCAAAATTATTGCATCTTACTAATTTATGTATCATATTTATTGATTTCACATTAAAAAAATTATTATACATAAAGTACAATGAATACATCAAAATCATTGTATCTTACTAATTTATGTATCATATTTATTGATTTCACATAAATATAAAATTTATTATAGATAAAGTACAATGTATGTGTATAATTCATCGTAATATATTTTTTTTGTTAAATGATTCATTGTAAATAAATTTAAGAATTCAATCATTCATTGTAAAATTATACATAATGTTCATTGTTTCTTAATAGTCAATTATTATTCATTGTATTTTATAAGAAAACATTCGATGTATGATGGTGAGAAAAAAAAGGTTGAACCCATTACTGGCCCCCTTAAAGTTGGTACCAAATTTTACTTAGACACCTTAACTGAGTTTTGTTCATTTTAGACACCTTATGTAGGGTCTCATTGTGTCATTTTGACATTTTTTTTAACTTAAGGTGTCAAATGAACAAAGTCCAGTTAATGTGTCTAAGTGAAATTTAATGCCAACTTTAGGGGGCCACCGATGGGTTCAGCAAAAAAAAAAACTATATAAGCAACATAGGAAATTTCTTTAAACCATATCCAAAAATGGCTTCTCATTTAAAAGGTGTCAGAAAATCAACAATGACTGAACAAATATGTAAAGCATTATGTGAGTACAAAAGAGATCATTCCACATGCACTCAAAAAGATATACAGTCGTGGCTTAATGAAAACTTTCATTTGAAAGTTAGTCAAGGTACAATATCAAACACACTCAAACGATCAGCTGAATATCTTTCGGCTGACTTAGAAAAAGGAAATGATATCAAGCGACACATGCCAGCAAAATATCCAAGCATGGAGAAGGTTGTTCATGAGTGGTTTCTCCAATATCAAGACCGTGTGAATATAACAGGAGAGTTAATTATGTAGAAGGCAATAGATGCAATGAAACTTTTATATCTTCAACAAGATTTTGAGCATAAATTATCTCAAGGTTGGCTTGAAAAATTCAAGCTAAGACATGGTATCAAGTGATTTCGTCGTTTCGGGGAGAGTGGTTCAGTTGATATACAAGAAGTGGAGACGAAATTGGAATCCATAAGAACAAAAATAGATCAATTTCTTATGAAAGATGTTTTTAATATGGATGAAACTGATTTATTTTACAGGTTACAAGCTGATCATTCTCTTGCTGCGAAACAACTTGAAGGAAGAAAGCAGGACAAAGAAAGGCTCACAATTGTTATTTGTTGCAATAAAGATGGATCTGAAAAAATTCCTTTATGGATTATCGGAAAATATGCAAAGCCACGTTGCTTCAAAATGTCAACATGAACAACTTGAATTGTCACTACCGTACAAGCAAAAGAGCATGGATGACAAGTGTGCTTTTTGATGAATATATTCGTTGGTTTGACCACAAAATGCATGGTAGACGAATCTTACTTATGGTAGATAATTGCCCAGCCCATAGTAGAAATATTGAAGGACTACAAAATGTTGAATTATTTTTCTTACCACCTAACGTGACATCTAAATGCAACATTGTGATGCTGGGATAATAAGAGCTTTCAAGATGTATTATTGTAACAAATTTTATCGTAGGATATTACAAGGCTATGAAGTGGGACAAACTGATCCATCAAAGATTAATGTTTTGGATGCTATCAATTTTGCAATCCTTGCCTGCACAACAAATGTTCAGCAAGAGATCACAATAGCAAATTGTTTTCGACAATGCAAAGTTTGTTTGGGGGATGCAATCTCAGAGAATTTGAATGAACCCACTTGTGAAAACGTCATTCATGAACTTGATGACATGATTAAGATCTCGGTTACCACAATAAAATGGATGTCAATAACCTGTTGGATTATCCAGGTGAAAGTGATACATATTCAGAGGTCCAGGGCTTAGAAGAAATTGTGGATACCATCGGAAAAAGCAATATTGATGATGAAGTTGGAGATAATACCAAACATTTGGAACCAGTTACGATTAAGAAAACACTTATCGCATCTAGAACTCTTCACAATTTTCTAGTGCAGTTCGAAAAGACAACACCGGAGCTCTTGGATGCAATAAGAAAAGTTAGAGATGAACTTCAACTAGTTTTAAATTTTAAGAAAAACCAGAACACAATAGAATCATATTTCACTAAATTGTTTTAGATATACTTTGTAACTTTAAAGAATTATTAATTTATGATATTAATGGGACTATATATTTATACATGGGCCTTCTCGAAATATATTAGTATCTTATTATCTTATCGAAATTGGTGACTTTTTCCATTGACCCAAGTCGAGATCGGAGAAAAATATTATTTTAAAGAGATTATTAATTTACCGAATATTAATTTAGTAAACTTACCAACTACCTTAAAGTCTATTTGGAAACTAATCTAGAAATTGATTAGTAATATTATTATATTTGTAACGGAATGTAATTATACAATTTAACATTTTTGTCTTGGCCATATTATTTAATGTAGTATGAAATTGAAAAGTGTAATTATACTCCCTCTGTCCCTAATTACTTATCCATTTTTAAATTGACACATCTATTAAGAAAACAATTATTGACATAGTAAGTTTACCATTTTATCCCTATTAATTATGAAGTGGATGAATTAAAAATTTAAGATTTTCAAAAAGTTATATTTTTTCAAAATAATTAATTGAGGGTATAATATGTAAATTTTTTTTATCCTTTCTTGATTTGTCAAAATGAAGAAGTAATTATGGACAATTATAAAAAGAAAAGTGAACAAGTAATTAGGGAAGATGGAGTAATATTTAATTCTCCAAACATGGTTAGAATTAATGATGATAAAATTCACCTCAAATATACTCCCTCTGTCCATAATTACTTGTCCACTTTTGAAATGACACACCTATTAAGAAAATAATGATTGACATAGTGAGTTTATCATTTTACCCAAATTAATTATGAAGTGTATGAATTAAAAACTTAAGATTTTCAAAAAGTTCTACATTTTTCAAACTAATTAATTGAGGGTATAATAGGTAAAAATTTTTTGTCCTTTCTTGATTTGTCAAAATGGACATGCAATTAGGGAGAACTAAAAAAGGAAAAGTGGACAAGTAATTAGGGACAGACGGAGTATTACTAATATACTCCCTCCGTCCCATTTTATATGTCACCTTTTTACTTTGCACTTGCATTAAGAAATGATGTAACTTTACCTTTCTACCCTTATTTAATTTTTTTGGAACTCAAGTTTTCAATCAATGAATATGAATTAATTTAACCAATGAACATGAATCATTTACTTAACTTTTCTAAGTTGGTCAAATGTATGTTTTCAATGCTAATAACTCACAAGGGTAAAAAAGGAACAATATGCTAATTTATGCATTGATTTTATGAAATGACAAGTATTATGAATCAACTATTTATAAAAAAGAATGACATATAAAATGAGACTAAGGGAGTAAAAGATAAAATTCACCTCGAAAATTGTGACACTATATAAGATTCTCTCGTTTCCTTTTTCAAAAAAAAATTCATCTCCGCCGCGACCCGATCGGAATTGCCACAATCACCGCCTTTACACCGCCGCAAACATAATATTCTCGCCGGCGAGGCGAATTTTTACCGGAAAGTTTAGCGAAAATGTCATCGAGGGTGTCGGTAACAGTGTCACAGGACGGAACTGGTGATTACCGGACAGTGCAAGAAGCAATAGACGCCGTTCCACTATCAAATAAGTGTCGCACTGTGATTCGTGTAGCGCTTGGTGTTTATAAGCAGCCAATTTATGTTCCGAAAACGAAGAATTACATTACACTTACTGGGTTTAGTCCTGAAGCTACTGTTCTCACCTGGAATAATACTGCCACTAAAATTGATCACCATCAGGTATATCTTTTTTCCCCTTTTAGCTTCTTTTTATGTTTTAAATTTTTAGAGAAGAAGATTTGTACTTTGTTGTTTGGGTTCAAGTCTCACCGTCATAAAAAAATGTTTTTTTTTTTTGTGGCATTTTTGGTGGAATACACGTGATAGATGTAGTGACTAGTGAGAACATAATGAAAGCAACAAGGGTTGTAGTGGAGTAGTGGAGAGGTAAGTTATCCTTCATTCATAGCTAGAAGTCTGAGGTTGGAGCCTCGGCTATGGAGTCACTTAGTTAGGGAGTGCTTGACTTCATGGCACGAATCTGGATTTAACCAGACACCAATTGATTGTACTGGACAGTGGGAAACAAAAAAGGGCATAATTAAGGTAGTGGAAGTATCAATTTTAATAGCATACAGGGTCAAGTTGAAATGCGTAATGAAATTCATAAAAGTGTCAATCTTTAAAGGTTTTAGCTTTTGGTTGAATAGAACAATTTAACTCACGGATATGTTAGAGACATAACTAGGTTAAATAAGTGTCTATCTTGGCGGCTGGTGCCCAAGGGTGTGGTCTAGTGGTCAATGAAGTGGGTTGAACATTATGAGGTCCCAGGTTCGAATCCAACAAAGACAAAATGTTAGGTGATTTCTTTCCATTTGTTCTAGCCTTGGTGGGTAGAGTTACTTGGTACTTGATGATGCTAGTGGGAGGTGGCACGTATGACGTGGAATTAGTCAAGGTGCGTGCAAGTTGGTCCGAACACCATGGTTATCAAAAAGAAAAAAGAGAAGTGTCTATCTTTATATTTTGAGCTTTTAGATGAAGTGAAATATTTTAACTAGGCATGTTATACACCTGATGGACGTGTTGAAGACAGAAATAAGTATAAAAAGGTAGCTTTAAATGAAACAGAAGAATTGCTGTTAAATAGGTGATGGACGGTGTAAAACATAATTAAGTAAAAAGTTTAATTTTTAACGGTTCAAGATTTTAGATGAAACATTTAAACACTCTTCATCATCATCTTTCCTCCATATGTGTACCATTATGTAATTAAGTTCTTAATGTTCATTTTGTCTGACACTTAGGCTGCAAGATTAATTGGTACTGGTACATTTGGGTGTGGGAGTATAATAGTGGAAGGAGAGGATTTTATTGCCGAGAACATCACCTTTGAAAACTCTGCTCCTGAGGTACTCTATATTTTTGCCGTTTAGCTCTTTGCAAATGATGCATGTAGCTAGATTCATCTTGCTTCCTTTTTTTTTGGTCTTTTGCAATAGGGATCAGGACAGGCAGTGGCAATCAGAGTTACAGCTGATCGTTGTGCGTTTTATAATTGCAGATTTCTTGGTTGGCAGGTACATATACTAAATTTTTTATGCTCTGTCAAATTCTACAGTTTTACCAGAATTTTTGAACTTCATGTCTATAGTAGAAGCAGTATATACCTTGTGGCGAAACCAACTTGTTAGTCAGTTCCTAGTTCCGGCGAGTGTCAAGGACTCCATATCAAAGAAGAACTTTGTAGCTTATATGTGCTCTGATTTTCCCCCAAGAGTGATTTCATATGTTTTTGGATCATTTCTGAATTCCGTTCGATTTTCTTTCCATGCTCCAAAAAGTACATCTGCCTTAATTAATTCCTCAAAATTTGTCTCCCTTCTAGATGTGTATAGCACATTTGAATATTGTTGCTTAACATACTCTCCTTTTTTGTGGTGTCTATGATTGTCGACCTTGAGGGGTCTTTTTTTTTTTAAGAAAGTAAATTAATTTTTGCAGGATACATTATATTTGCACTATGGGAAGCAATATTTGAAAGATTGCTATATCGAAGGAAGTGTAGATTTTATTTTTGGCAATAGCACTGCTCTCTTAGAGCATTGTCACATACACTGCAAATCGGCGGGATTCATTACTGCACAAAGCAGGAAATCTTCTCAAGAGACAACCGGCTATGTGTTTCTGAGGTTTGTAAGTAGTTGGATTTGGTTGTCATTCAGAGCTCCAATTATTTAGAAAATAAACCACTTTATTTTTGCTGTCAGGTTGGTTCTTATGTTTGTCACTCAATATTCTCTTTGCTCTTTTGGTAAATTTTGTGCAGATTCGAAGTTACCATTATACTGATAGGCTATAAGAAATTTCTTGGCGTCTTGGTAAAATTTGTGCAGATTTGAGGTTATCATTAAATTGGATAGGCTGTAATAAATTTCTTGACATCTAAAAATCTCCGCTCTGTGAAGAAACTTAAATTGCTTGACATTAATCCAGTTCTGGCCGATTGAATTACCTAATCCATGGGATATTGGTTTTAATTCCTAATTCATGGATACATTGCCCTTTCTCTGATCTGATGGTCCTACTATCTTTCCTAAACTTCCCATGTGCAAGGATGACACGCTCAAATCGAGATGTGGTCCAAAATTTTAATTTATACTGGGTATGTTGTTGTTGTTTGTATCTGTCTAAACCCCTGAGAAAAAGAACGTTATACATGAACTTTCTGTAAAAGATATGCTTGTTTGATTTCTTGTTGGTTTCATTGCATTCAAGGTGATCTTCCATTTGATTTCGTATGTATAAAGTCCACCTTGTTTCAGATTTTCCTATGCTAGTAGCCTATTGTAATATTACTTTGTTTGTCTATGAACATTCCTTTCACATTGATTTAATTGATAATGGGAAGAGATGCATAGAGTAACTGGTTGAATGCATAAATCCTGGGATACCTCATTTGGATGCCACAACAGATCATATAAATAGTTGAATAGGGTCTTCTCGGAACCAATTTACAGTTGAAATAATAAGAAACAGATGCTTCTAAGATGTAATTGTTTTTTTAACTAAATACTGTTTTCGAAATCAAGTTGCATATTCAAACAGGACGATGCAAACACAAACATGCATATGTATAGGTGTGTGTGCGCGCGCGTGCGCTCACATGTGTGTTGTGACATTGTCACTATGATTGAATCTAAAGAAGTGCTCTTAATCAGATCTTGATGAACATCAAAATTGTTAGTGTCTTTTATTCCCTTTTCACCTCAGAAATGATTCTTGCACCACGATCTCGGAAAGGCAACTCCTAGTTCCACTATCTGAGGATAATGTATGGCATCTCATGCTGTGCTTCAGCTTTTCATTTCCTTGACTGTGTAAAGGGACTGGATTATTTTTTTAAACAAAGAGACTGGAGTTGACTTCTCTCAAAAAGGAGATAAAACTATTTTAATCTATGTCTGGAAGTGCTTTAGTTTAACGATCTAGTAGATTGGTTTTAGGCTTTTAGCTTTATAAGTATTTGCAAGATGATTATAAGTTTCAGAAACTTTGCTTGGTTTTTTTTACTAATCTACAACAGATGCAGAACAATATATTTTCTTGTATATTGTCTTTCTTTTCAAAATAAGTTGAGCAATTAACTTCCTTGATTTGAAGTAAGAAGCTACTCATACACAAGTCCGGAACTACTTAGTAAACTTAGTTAGGTACTGTCATTTGGTACAACCTGTCCCCAAAAGAAAGGTATAACTACGACTCCCTCTATCCAGTTCATGTGGCAGCATTTCCTTTTACATTTGATCCAGAAAGAATGACAACTTTTTAAATTTGAAAACTATTTAATGTGAGCTTTTCATTTTACCCTTAATGGCAAAGCTTTTATAGCCACAACACTTTAGGTTTGGAATAAAAGTTTAGGTGTTGCAAGCATAACTACTTCTTTTCGCCGGATAAAGAATGTTACAAGAATAACTTCTAAAAATCATACTTTGATATTATAGAAGGGGGTTTCCTGTGATGTTTCCCGGAACTTGAAGGGTTGACACATATTTTTCTGTCATCTGTCGAGGAACATTCTGTTCTTGAGTAGGGTAAATGAGTTTCGTGTCTTGATGAGTTTTGACCTGGAGTGCTCTTCTGTTCTGTGTTCTCAGTCAAACTGTATCTTATTCAGTGCGGTGACTTGCTGTTTAAGAGAGGTTTACCCTTTTCCACCATGCCTCAATTAGATAAATCGTAGCTATAGGTATGGCCGTATGGGGTGTTATAGAAAGTATTAACTTTATTTTATCACTCGTGTTTATGTCAAAGCATCATTAATATCTCTGTCCATTGTTCATTCAATGTAAATTATTCTTGGAAATTCTCCCGTTAAAAGCTCACTTTAGGTTATGATGACGCCACATCCTTAATCTTGTTGAAGTTTCACTGTTTCACTTAGTGAGTGATCAGTCTAAATTAAACCCATCTTTCAATCAGCTTTATCATGAAAGATCAATAGAAAACTTTTAATATAAAGCTTCATCTTGGTTGATAGGCCTGATATTGAGCTTACCTCAGCTGCAGAACATTGAGGTTGTACTTGTACCTCACACTGGTGTCTGGTTCACTAAAGAATTCAATGTCAGATTAATATTTAGAGACTTTTTCTCTGCAATTTCCATTTTTCATGTTAAATTTTGTCATTCTTTTGAAACATTTTTCCTGGGACTATGCAGATGTGTGATCACTGGTAGCGGAGCAACCTCATATACACATCTTGGACGCCCATGGGGGCCTTTTGGGAGGGTGGTTTTTGCCTATTGTTATATGGATCACTGTATTAAGCATGTCGGCTGGAATAACTGGGGTAAAACAGAAAATGAGAGAACTGCTTGCTTCTATGAGTACCGGTTAGTCTTCTGAAATCGTTAATTTACAACAAGATTCTAATGATCATATTAACTTCTATTTCTCAGAACATTTTACTCATATACTGCATACTATAGATTAAGGTAGGAATTTCAATCTGTCTTAAATCCTCTCTAGGGACAAAACTCGATGAAAAGTGTGCATGTCGATTTATAAAAGAAGCCAACATTAAGCTATCATCTCTAAGGAGGTTTATCTTGTTGGTGAAAACTATTGCAGGTGTTATGGACCAGGTAGTTGCCCGTCAAAACGTGTCACCTGGGCCAGAGAATTGATGGATGAAGAAGCAGAACAATTTATCATGCATGGCTTCATTGATCCTGATCAACAAAGCCCTTGGCTGTGTCAGAGGATGGCGTTGCGCATACCATATTCAGCATAAAGCTTAGTGTCTCGCCACAACCTCGTTAGATATCCTTTTGCAGATCAATACCTTAAAGTTTCCGCTTTAGACTGTGAAAGTATTAATCTTGACATTCCACGCGATATAAATAAAACTTTAGTGGCTATGTTGCTTTCATTATTGTACCAAGTTAACTGAAGCTTCTGGGACTCTGGGAGAGTATCTTCTACTACTATGAAGATCATCTTTGAGCTTCACCACTAGATGGTAAATGTTTACACGCACTTGATGTTTACACCAAACTACGTTAATTTTACCATAGTTAAGTGATAATTTGAGACGAGAATGTGTTGATCAACTATGGATTAGTGATACTGTTGTGTGACGTGTTATGTATTCATTGGTTGATGTAGTGTAAGAACTGTATTATTTCTCTTGTTAATACGTGTGTTCTGAATAAAATGGTACCTCTGAATGATAGTTTTTTCCATCTAAATTCTAATGCAGCTAGTTGGATTATATCACGAAGTCATATCGACTTGTATTATTGTTTTTCTCTTTTTGGTTTATAGCTTTGATTCATGACGATTCGATACGATATGATTTGTGAGTGATTCAACAAGACAATTAGGTGAAATATGAGATGAAGTTCTAATTCTAAAACCAGTGTGTGAAGAGGATAGAAGGCAAATCTTACTCTTATCTTGAGAACGTAGAGAGCTGGTTTTCGAAAAATCTTTGGCTTGAATAACAAAGATTAGAGGAATATATATGACATGAAGTCATACTTGTAAAATAAGTTTCTTGGTAAATAGTGGATCGTCTTGAAAATCCTCCATACGAGGGTGTAAGTAATAAAAGTGTGTTAGTAGTTAAAATTATCTAATTTGAGGTGAATATTCGGTGTGAGCAATAGCGGAGTCAGAATTTTCATCAAGAGAATTTAAAATACGAAGAAATAAACACACAAAAGTCGAAAGAGATTTAACATTTACTATATATAAACAATATATTTTACACCAAGAAAGTTCCGTATGAACCCCCTCAATTCTACCTGACTCCGTCCCTCCCTTATATAATTAAGAAGAAATTAGGTACAACAAAATGTTTTTTGAGTCAAATTTTGGATTTTTTTTTTAAAGCACACAATTAATTCATATTCGTGCCGCGTAGGACTCCATTAAAAAAAAAAACGCTCTTTATTAAGGTTTTTTTATACCTAAGACTCGAACCTGAGATCTCTCACCAAAGAAGGAGCAACTCTATCCACGGAACCATTTGATCAAATTTTGAACTTCCATATAATGTGCCTTAAGGTTAAATTAACCTAATTAGTAGTATTATTTTTTTATTATAGAAAGAAAAAACCAAGTTAAAAGGTATCCTTTAATTTGATGTTAGTTAAACCTTAAATTATCCCTCACGTATCCCTTCATACTCTACAAAGAATCTCCTCCATTCTTTTTCTATCTATACATGTATATAATATAGTAATTAATAATATGTAATCATAATTTTCTTATCCTAATTTCCAAAAATTATGGAATCCCTTTCCTCTAGTTCTTCCAATCACCACCACCATCGTCATCGTCGTTTAACGCCAACTCAACCCCGTGCGGACCGAATATTCCGAGCACTCAGCCACCACCTCCTCCTCCTCCACCGTCGCGATGCGACTTTTTACGTGTTAGGTGCCACGTGTAATGTCTACACTGTGACTATCTCCACCACCCCTTCATGCAGTTGCCCTGATCGTACCACCCCATGCAAACACATATTATTTGTGCTCATTAGGTGAATTTTCCAATCTTTTTTCCTTAATTTTATATCAAGTAACCTAAAAGATAATTACCGGCAACAATTACTAACAAGAAAATGAAACGCACCATCTGTTATAATACGTTAATTAAACATGAATATATATCGATAATTAATAAAAAAATTTAGAGAGGATTAATACCTATACATATTATTTGTGCTTAATTATTTAAGGTATTGGGCGTATCGATTAATGACACGTGGGGTTTATTTTATTAAGGTATATTTTATATATGCGATTATACTGAGTTTGAGTTTGTTGTTGTTGATACATACATATTATTTGTTGCATAATTATTTAGGGTATTGGGCGTATCAACTGATGACACGTGTCTCTATCGACGGCGTCTACGGCCACGTCATCTTCAACGTCTTCTTAATTTACCAATTTCAACAGAAGCATTAGCTACTTCAAAAGTACGTGAAATGTTTCATCAATTGTTTTCTCAACAACCGCAGAGGAGTTCACCTGTAATAATAAAGGTTAGTCTATAGTATCTAAATGTAAATAATATCGTATTATTATATATAGAATTTGAGTTATATACATCATCGCGGTATACTTTTTTTTTACATCATAAGATTATTTTTACTGATTGTATCGAGTACGTAGCGCTTGACTTATTTTTAATAATATGAATCTTGTTTTGTGGAAGTTTAAGTTATATATTCTGTTGGTAATAAATATTTTACTTTGCACACCAACGTAACAAGTCACCTTTAATTACATGTTGATGTGACGCATAGGTAATTTGACTTATTTTCAAGAAAATTCGAATTAAGTTTTTTTGTGGAGGCTAACATGCATGTATATATATGCATATCATTTGGATAGATCATCTGATTAGTTTGATTTTATTTTTTTAATTATATATAACTTAAACTCTATTGTATATATATTTGAAGACTAGGTCGTTTAAAGAATTTGTATATCATCATGTCACCTTTACAAGATTACGAATCACATATTTTATACTATTAATTTGGATGACTTGGTAATGTAATTTATTTTATATAGATGGACTACAAATAATTAAGTTGCTATAGAAAAAAATTGTTCCACGGTATCTTGAAAGGTTTTGTTTGTATACGGGCAATATATAGCTGTGAACGTATGTGTTGACTTCGTGAAACCTAAGTAGGATGGTTCACTGGAGATGCAGTGTGCAAGAAAAAATGATTTCACGTCTGGAACCTTTTTATGACAGGTCGAAAATGGGACGACGTGTCCGGTGTGTTTGGAAGAGATGAATGAAGAAGAAAAAATAGCAGCTTGTGTTACATGTAGAAACCCTATTCATGAAGAATGTTTGATGGCGTGGAAGAGAAGTAATAATAGAAGAAAATCAATTAGTTGTGTGCTTTGTCGTGCAAGGTGGAGAGATGTGAGAAATGAATTAGAGGGAGATAAGTATTTGAATTTATCTCCATATATTATTAGTAACGTTTGAAAATGAAATAGGTGAAAATCATCAAAATCGTCGTAGAGATTAATATACAGGGGTTCAGAAGTTTGAAGAAGCATATAATCAAGAATGATTGTAAATTGATTTATCTTTTTCTATTTGTTATGCAAACCTTTCAAAAATATCGTTAAGTATATGTGTTGAAAATTTGAATTTTCTAAAAGTAAGGCATTTTTTGGAGGATCTAACTATCGTGAGGCGATACTTTTGAAAAATTCGAGCAGTGTAGTTTTATTTTTCAATTTAATTATGATTTCTTAGTATTTATTGGTTATGTGCTAATTATATATTTATTTGTGTATTTCTTCTTTTTATTATTGGATAGCAAATAAACTAAATTGTTCAGACTCTTTAAATTTGTTGTTGGACATGTGTCTGATCCTTCCAAGTAGTGCATTTTTATGAAGGCTTCAAGGCAGCCTTTTTTGACGAAGAATGTAAGCAGCATGGCTTTATATAAATGGTATTTGGTAATTCTTTTGAATTTCCAGTGTGCAAAGAAAAGAAAAGTGTAGAAAAATTGCTATGCATTTGCAAGATTGATAAATTTGAACTTCTTTTCTAGTTTCTCATGTGATCAAGAAAGATTCAAATTATATCAAGTATTGTTTTATACACTTATGCTATCTCAATCTATTTAGACATTCCATAGTCAAAATTTACTGGTCTAATCAATTCAAATTCACGCCGAATAGATTTACTAGGAAATGTAAAGAGCTCGTTACAAAAGAGGTTCTACATTTTCAGAGTTTTCGCCTTTGGTACTCGAAGGCAAGGATAGCTACTAGCTCCCAAGGGCATGGCCTATTGGAGAAAAGTCATCAGGTTTCAAGCAGAGTCGAACCCACATGTATAGGTGGGGGTGCACATGCATCGGTTAACTTCAGAAAAAAACATGTGTATATATGTATATCTATCTTGAGAAACTGGCAGAAACTAGGGTATAATTAACAGTGTACTCATGATGTAATGACCTGATCGGTCATTTTTGGAAATTTTAAAATTATCGTTTAACCCCTCCCGATATTGACCCCGAGCTATTTCTGAATGAGTTTTGAAACTGGATTCGAGATTTGAGTTAAAAGTTGTGAATTGTGAGAATTTTGGAAGTTTGAAAGGCTAAAGTTGTTAAAAAGTGGTTTTCAAGTCTTTTAGAATTTCGAGTGTTGGAATGAAATTCCATCGATTCCATCTTTTCCAGAATGTGGAAATTGGTCTACGAGAGTTTTCGGTTTCTGATTCGGAGTCTTTTTCAGGATTTGAGGTCCAAAGTTGGAAATTATTGAGATTTTAGCCTTTGGGTTGACTTTAGTCAACATTTGGGGTTCAAAAGCTCGAAATTTAGTAGTTTAGTTTTTTTTAAATTTCCAGTTATCGTTAGTAGAATAGTCAGATAGTTGTGGGTCTTGTCCCTACGCCTATCTTTAATTAATAGAGGCTTCATGAATAGACAAAGTTAGTGAGTCTGTATAGTCTTTTGTATTCAGAAGGTTTAAACATTATTATCATTATTTATATTCAAATTTATTTCAGACTTTTGCATGAGATATCTTTAAATGATTTTAAATGTCCATTTATAAGGCTTCCACATGTGTGTATAGTTTTCCGCTCAGTTATTACCCAGGCCAAGGGTTCGCTTGGGACCATCAATGGTTCTGAGTATCGACCATATCCAGGGTGTAGGCTCGGAACGTGACGAGTACTTAGCATCGAGTTGGGTCAGTCTACCCAAGTCCCAGAACTATGTGTCACCGCATGTCTATGTAACCCCTATGAACGCATGCTTTCAGTTTAGTGGTACCACGTCAGATCAGTCTTTATACCCTGACAAGGTATATTGAGTTATTTTCGATAGGGATTATACATCGAACTCCATATTTAATCACTTGGTTATATGTCGGTTAATAGTATCTCCCACAGATTAGTTTAAGATATTAATGCATTGAGCTTGTACTCAGTTATATCAGTTCAGTATTTATCAATTGCATGTTTTACTACTTGGTCATTGCATTAAAATTATATATATTTCAGTTTTGTATTCAGTCCAACATTTCAGATTGAGCATGTTCAGCATATTAGTATAGTGCATGTCTCACATACTCAGTACATTCAAAGTACTAACCGCATACCTTCCTGCGCTATATTATTTTAAAATATAGGTTCAGACGCTCAACATCCTGCTTGCGGTTAGTATGATCTCCAATTAGCTTAACAGCAGAGTTGGTGAGTCCTCATCTTTCGAGGGCAATCCTTATGTTTATTCCAGTTGCTTATTTCTTTCAGTTTCAAACAATTAAAGTTAGATGGGGTTTATCCCAACAACTGATTCTCTTAGTAGAGATTTTCAGATAGGCATCAGATGTTAGTTCTCAGCTTTATGTCATATTCAAATGAACTCCTTTTTGAGTATTAAGTTTTATGATTCAGACTTCATCAGGCTCAACTTTTGCATCATTTATTTTCAATTATCGTTTATACAAATATTAGTGTTGTGTCAGATCATGAGTTAGCTTAGGGTCACTTATGGCACTAAGCACCATGTTATGACTTAGGAGTAGTCTCGGATCGAGACAATTATTTTTTACTTATTCTTTCCATTTTCTTACATAAATATTATCTTGATCTCGTGAAAAGTGTTTGTTCATTTATCGTTACGTGTATTTGTTATAGGGTACCACACAATTGTAGTAGGTTGGCATAAACACTGTCAAAATTGATAAGACATGTAAATCATAGAATTAATAGGAAGCATGGGCCTCAGGGATTCCATTATTTCCACCCATTCCCCTTTGACCTTCTTCGGGGACCCCTGAACCACCCCCAAGTGTTCCAACTGTTCTTATTCCAGTTCCAATGACTCTGCCTCCGCTGGAGATAAAAACGATCCAAGACAATTCAATAATTAAGAGATGTTAGCATATTCAGTAAAAGTTTCAAAGCAACTTTCTTGAAATTTTTTATTATAAAAGGGCTTTAAACATACCTTGGGAAATTAGGGATTCCATTATTTCCACCTATTCCCCTCATACCTTCTTCGGGGACCCCTGAACCACCCACAAGTGTTCCAACTGCACTTGTTCCAGTTCCAATGACTCTGCCTCCTGGAGATAAAGACGATCCAATACAATCCAAGAATTAAGACATGTTAGCATATTCAGTAAAAGTTTCAAAGCAACTTTCTTGAAAATTCTTATAATAAAAGGGCTTTAAACATATCTCAGGAAATAAGGATTCCATTATTTCCACCCATTCCCCTCAGACCTTCTTTGGGGGATCCTGAACCACCTTGAGTGTTCTAACTGTTCCTGTACCAGTTCCAGTGATTCTGCCTCCGCTGGAGATAAAGACGATCCAAGAATTAAAAGATGTTAACATATTCAGTAAAAGTTTCAAAGCAACTTTCTTGAAAATTCTTATTATAAAAGGGTTTTGCACACTAGAGTGCTAACTTCACTGATGTATGGTGAGTTTATGAAGCTTTTAAGAGGACTTTTTCGTTGTCTCAAATTTTTTAAAATCAATTTTTAGAAATATATGATTCTCAAGTTTAAGTGATGAGTCATCAGAATAGAAAGGTGGTCATTAGTTGATTCCTAAAAATAGTCTCATTGGAGTATCACGCACATGGACTTTTAGTTAATTTGACCACTTATTGATCATCAACTATGTGGGCGGCTTGTTGAAGCCTTGTAAAACCAAAAGCATCCGTCGGGGCTGCTTGGTGCAAACCCGTAGGAAGAATAAAAAACAGTCATAAGAATGACATCAAAAGTAAACTGAGAAGCATGTTGTTTGGCGCAAATACTTCATTAGAGCATCAATAACCTTGTAGGAAGAGAATCGAAAGTATCAATGGGGTCAATTTGGGCTGATTGGTGGAGCTGCAGGATGGTTGTGGCTACCCAACATGCATAGCTAGTAAATCAGTAAAAAATATTAATAAAGACTAGATTTAATAAATAAAAACACTTAATTTGAGAACTATCTTTTAGTTTCGGCAAGCCAATATGACTTTGCTTGCACCAATTTCCCAATCATTTCAAACAGGTCCATACTAGATTTGACCGAGCCTCCTTTGTTTTAGCCAATGTACCATTTGATCAATCTAAACCTTCAATTGCTCCATAGATAATCTAGAAAAGAAAAAATATAATTAGAGTGTAATTATGAAAATTAAAACATATTCGATCAATAAACTAAAGAATACATACCTACCTCTTTGGTCGTAATAAAAAGTTTATGCTTCGGTCCGAACTATTTCCATTGATAAGACAAGTGAATCATAGCCTTAAGCGGAAACTTGGGCCTCAGCTATGGCCAAGATAGTATTAATCCAAGTTCTTTCATAATATTAATCAACACACCTGGACAAGTATTAATATTGTCAAATCCAAATAACTTTGAATTTATCAAAGTCACTGGTATATCTACATAACGGAACATTGGTGACTTTATGAAGCTCTCAGAAGAACTTTCTTGCATTAAGGAGTCAAGACGCTCACTATTAATTTCTAGCAATTGATGATCATTGGGTTTCAGCTTAGTGGTAAACTAAGGAACAATTAAAGGGGTCATCGAAACAAAATGGTGCTCATCAGAAGGGTCTCATAAATGGATCCATCTTGAATTATCACCCACCTGGGCAGCTCGTGGAAACACTTCATCTGCCGACTATCAGCCACATGGGATGGTTATTGAAGCCTTGGGGCTACTTTTTAAAGCGGAGGAGCATCTATTGGGGCTGATTGTTGAAACTCCATAGGAAAGTCATCGAAAACCCCGCCGAAGGAAGAGGATCGAAAGTCACTACTAAAAATCAGGCCAAAATCGACGGACTGCGTCATTTTTTTTAAATATATATTTTCTTGAATAATGCAATGTCGTCCGTCACTTTTTTATATATATTTTTTTTTAATTTCCAAAAAGCGATGCAGTCCGTCGTTTATTTTTAATTTTTTAAAATCTTAAAAAGCGACGGATAAAGAGACTTTGTCGGTCAATTTTTTTATTTTTTATTTTTAAATCCAAAAAAGTGACGGACAAAACCACTCTGTCCGTCACTTTTTCTGCATATTTTTGACACTAGAAACTCACAGTTTCTGCTGCCCACCTACAAATTCAATTCAATTCAAATCAATTCAGCTCAATCAAGCAAAACACTTAATAAACATGCTACACAAAATATAAAACAACAAACCTAAATTAACCTTCAAAAATACTTAAATCACAATTTAAAGACTTATAAAGTCTTTCAAAACACTAATTAAGTTCAAGATTTCAAATAATTAATTACATTCCAAACTAAGTTCAAGTTCACAATCTAAAGTTCTAAAATTCTACAATAATTCAAGATTTCTAATGTTCACAACCTAAAGTTCTAAAATTCTACAATAATTCAAGATTTCTAATGTTCACAACCTAAAGTTCTAAAATTCTACAAAAATTCAAGTTCTCTAAAATTCACAACTTAAAGTTCTAAAATCCTACAATAATTCAAGATTTCTAAAGTTCACAACCTAAAGTTCTAAAATCCTACAAAAAATCAAGTTCATATGTCGAATTTCTAAAATTAGTTCTATATAAACTTCAAATTCAAGAATTTCTAAGTTCAAAAATTCAAGTAACCTAATTTCAACTTTCATATACTATTCAATATTTTTCTAACTTCAAAGTAATCTAACTTTCATATGCAATCTAATATTTTTCTAACTTCAACTTTCAAACTTACTAAATTCAAGAATTTGTACGTTGGAAAATTCAACTAATCTTATTTCAACTGTAATATACTATCCAATATTTTTCTAACTGCAAAGTAATCTAACATTCATATACAATTCAATATTTTTCTAACTTCGACTTTCAAACATACTAAATTCAAGAATTTCAGAGTTGGAAAATTCAACTAATCTAACTTCTAACTTTTAATTATTTGTTAGTTCTAATTTCTAATACTCAATTCACAATCATATTAAAAAGTCCCCAATTTAAAAGAAAACCCTAAAATCAAATATCTCCAATTCTCTCCCTAACTAACAATAATCAAATGTATAAATTAACAATTGAATAACACAATTCAACAAACTATAACAATATACTAACTTATAACAAATCAAATATTACAAGAATTGAAAAAAAAACTAAAATTAAACCCTAACTTTAAAAAGCTAAGGAAAAGAGGCAATGGGACAACGGGTGGAGGCGCCGACGGGACTAGTGCACAGGGAGAGAAGGGCGATGGCGACGTGGGGCGGCGACGGTGCAGCGGTCTGGTTTTAGAGAGAAGGGAGAGAAGAGAGAGAAAGAGAGATGGGGAAATGGGCAAAACCTCATTTTTGGTTCAACATAATTTTAAAAAAGCAACGGACAACGTCTCTTTGTCCGTTGCTTTTAAAAAAATATTTGACCAACATTTTGACCAAACAACGACGGACTAAAAGACGTTGTCCGTCGCTTTTAAAAATGTTTGACCTGATATTTTGATCAAAAAACGACGGACTAAGAGATGCCGTCCGTCGCTTTTTTAAATAAATAATTAATAAAATAAAATAAAATAAAGTTATTATTTAATTTATAAATAATTATTTTTAATAAAAAGCGATGGACGGTGTCTCTATATATATTAAATAAATAATTATTAATTATATATATATTTGACTCAAAAATCCGAAAAAAAGTGACGGACTAAGAGATGCCGTCCGTCGATTTTTGTAAAATAATTTTAAAAATAATTATTTTTATTAAAAAGTGACGGACAGTATGGCAAGTGGAGTCCCTTTTTGGAGCGACACCGTCCGTCGCTATTCTGTCAGTCGTTTTTTAGCAATTTTTTTGTAGTTAATAAAGACTAGTTTTGACAATTAAGAGCACGTAAACTAAGAACTATCTTTTATTTTCAACAAGCAAATAAGATTTTGCTTGCTCCAATTTCCCAATCATTTCAAACAGGTCCGCACTAGATTGACCGATACTCCTTTGTTTCGATTGCTCTGTAGATAATCTAGGAAAGGAAAAAAGAATAAATCATATAAAGTGGGTGGTAAACTGAACGTGAAAGAATATTTGTGATCTTGTTGACACATAATGTGATTTGTTGATCCATGCCCAAGCTATGGAAACCTAAAGCAAGTAGCATCCTAATTGACTAAGGTTGTGTGATAAATTGAATTTCTTAGTTGATCTAGTAAATTGATAAATATTTTAATCACATGGGGCAGAGGTATTACAACACCTGAGTCAGCATAATTACATAATTAATCTACGGAATCTCAGGATGGTTTCAGTGGTGGCTCAAGCCAAAAATGAATTGGAGGTCTAAATTTTAATTATTTTTTTATATTTGAGATTCAAGTTATTTCGTTCTTTTTAATAAAAAAAGTTTTATTTTTTATGGTCTTAAACTAAAGATGTATATATATACCAAAATATTTTTTAATCTTGTGGTCTTAAACATATCATATGGAAGTTAAATTTAAAAATTGATCCATAAAAAAGAAACATTCTTTAATGTTTCGAAACAAACTAAAAAAAATGACAAATAAATAAAAAATATAGTATATTTTTTTTTTATTAAAAAAGGCTTATAATAATTTTATTATTACTAAAAAATTAGACCCTTCGATTTTGGGGGTCTAAGGCACATGCCTCGTTTTTAAAGGCATTGAGCCACCCCGGGATGGTTTCCAAATTCATTCAAGATGCAAGTTTAAAATACCATCAATGAATTCTAAGGATGTTGCTTTGGGAGAACCCCATACATAGGTTTAAAAAATATAGTGAATTTTTTAATAAGTTGTCTTCTTGTTACGTTTCTTTTAAATTGAGGGTCTATTAGAAATAGTCTCTCTAACCCACAAATATGATCCTTAGCAGCGTTCCCTTAAGTTTCTTTTGAGTTGAGGGTCTAGCATAAACAACCTTTCTATCCTGCAAAGATAGAGGTAAGGTCTGCATACATCCTACCTTCTCCAAGCCCCATTGATGTTATGAAAAAGTGTCAAATATACCCATGTATTATTAGAAATAGTTCAAATATACCCCTCGTTATATTTTTGGGTCAAATATACCCCTCCCGTTATACTTTTGGTTCAACTTTACCCCTTCCATTATATTTTGGAACAAATTTGTCCTTAATTTTAACGAAGCGACACAAGTCAAACTCAAAATCAAATAACAAATTTTAAATCAAAATCAACTTAGAGAAGCAATTTTAGGAAAACATTATAACCAATGAAACCTAAAGATCAATAATTTAGTTAATATTGCTATGAAAACACAGAATCAATAAAAAAAACCTTATGAATAGAACCCAAAATTCCCTCTGCCACATTTTATACTTTATATGACATGTGTGGGTTATTTGATCTGGGTTAAACTAGTGGATTTCTAAGAGAATTGAGTATTTAAAATTCAGAGTGAGTCATTTGATTCTAAACTTGATATATGTCGCTTTATTAAAATTAAGGACAAATTTGTTTTAAAATATAAAAGAAGGGCATATTTGGACCAAAAGTATAACGGAAGGGGTATAGTTGCCCCTACCTTATGAAGATAGAGATATTTTTTTTTTCCGATAGACCCTTAGGTCAAGTAAGCATATAAAAAGTTCAAACATGCAAAGAAAACATAAGAGCAGGAAGTCATTAAAAAAACAACTAATAAGAGAACATGTAGCAACAACAAATAAATATACTAACTGAAGCAAAGGAAACAATATATACTGATAAACAAAACAACTCACTACTTCTCCACTTGACTTATTTCATTTCAATTTTTTTCTCTTATACAGTTTTAATCATTCATATACATCACGTAATCGAAATAGTCCTTAATATATATTATGAAAAAAAGGTAGTAATCACTTATAAATGTTTATATAAGACTAAAATGATTAAAAGTGATCACATTTAAACTCCATACATACTAACACATAGTATAGTTTTGAATTTCTTTCTCAAGGAAATTTAAAATACCATATTGATTTACCTACCGTTCTTGGTGAATTTACTCGATACAAATTTGAATTAATTAGACTGATGACTTTCGAATACCAAATGCCACAAGAAAAAACACATATTCAAAGGTGGTAGCAACTTCCTAGGAACAAAGTATCCAAACAACCAATAAGGATTGTAGTGGACTAATAAGTACTCTTTCATCCTTAGAGGTCTCAGATTGAATCCCCCCAAGTACAAAATCGCCTTTATTAGGGAGCGTGAGACTTTCCAGCGCGAATTCAAATTTAGTCGAACTCCAATACGAGCTTTTAAAAACACACATAGAATTTTTGTAATAATCCTTGAAAGAGAAAAACCTAAGCAAAGAGTATTTCATTATACAGAAAACTGTGTTTCTATAACTATAAGTTTATTGTACAAATTGGTAAACTATAAATTTTATTTGATTTTTTTCATTTTCAATAATAACAGAAAATCAAGAATGGCTCCTCCAGTCTATCATTCTTGCAAATGCAGAGTTAATTTTTTTTACCCTTTTCTTCTCTTTGGGCTTAGAATGAACTCATCGTCGTCGTCATCACTACTATCACTTTTTAATCGTTTCTTCGCCTTTATATCACCTTTCTTTGATGCTTGCTGTGGCTTTTTTGAGCTCTCGGCTTTGCTAATGAATGGTCGCGGAGGAGGAGATTTAATAGGAGTCCCCATGCGAATTTGCTTTTGCTTTCTCTGTTTTTTCTCGAACGCCTTCTTTGATCTCTCGGGTGATAACAGACCATGCTCCATCAACCTGCATTTTACATGCCTCAAAAGTTTTATTTCAAAACTGTATTTGGAAACTCGAAAGAACAAAAGGACAATAAAAACAGTACTAGTAACTTTTATTCAATACATTTTCAACTCGTCCAAATTCAACCAGACCTTAGGTGGATAGCCCTCTAAAGTATAATGGAAGTCACCAACCTAGGCCATGGGCCTTCATGATCACTCATTAACACAACACAGCGGCGTTAAAAATTTCCAGCTTCTTAATACTCAAAATCCCCAATCTCGCGCACACAAGGCCTGACATAACTCACTCTGTAAATATTCTATCTAAATTTATGAAGGACCCAAACAAAGTTCATTTAATTGTTGCAAACATGCATTCTACGGCACCTTCAAGGAAAATAAAGCATCTTAGACTAACGTAAAAGGAAAAAATAAAGCTAGATAGTTGGATATAAGGAGGACATCTAGCTATATTTTGTATCTCGGAAAAACTGTTGTCTTTAGGTGTTCGAGGAAACTAAAGACTGTTACATTTCCTCAGTTGAACCAAACGAGAGAACAATTCGGCTATGGAATCAACTCGTGAAGTAATACGGATGAGAAGAATTCTTGAAAATTTGCATTTCTAGCAGAAGGGGCTACATTTCCAATCTATTGCGAGAAACCAAGAATCCAGTCTGCTATGCTGATCGTTTCATCAGAGTCAGCATCAGCTAGCAAAAACTTTCAGCGGATTTAACAACACTAATGAGCAGCAGGCGGATATACTCCAAAAAAGACAGTCATTTTGGAGAAGTGGGAGAAAATCAAGTGTCTATGTAAGATCACAAATAAAATAGGTGTTGAAGATCAATTTTTTGTTCTTCCAGAATGTCAGCTACACGAACACATCAAGGTTGAACTAGTGTAAAAGAAAGTGTAATATTCTGATTCTCTTAGGAAAACATAAATCTAGAAGTTTCTTGAATTAGTATCTTAAATTTGTATGTACTTCTAGTTTATCTAGAGTCTTCCCTAGACTGGTATATAAGAAAGTATTTTCTAGCATTTGTTACCAAAACTACAAGTAAAATCGAAGCCTAAGCCGAATCTCTGGAGCCCCTTTCTTATACTAAAATTACTACAAATATTAATCTTCTTTCACTTCAAAATATAACCTCGTTCCTACTCTATGTCTTCTACATGATATTCTGATATGAAAGAGGTAATTGGTAATAGTTTCGTAACAAGACAAAGATTTCACTCTTGCCAAACCTTAGTGGACCTTTTACCTGGTAACAATGCAGGTGGAGGTAGCACGTACCTCGTAGAATTAGTGTGACGTGCACGTAAATTGGCACGGACATTATTCTTATGAAAAAAGAAAAAGAAAGATTTTTCTCTGCAGTGTGAGAATTTAAAGCCACTAGGTAGGACCTAATCCTGTTGTGGAGTCTCATACAGGGAAAGTGGCTGAGGTAGATCTAAGAGCAGTTAACAATATTGAGAAATGAAGACACAAGCAAGCACACTGCTACTCTATGTTGCTCGGACTCTTCAAAAATGCTGACGAGCGTGTGTAGGATCTTTCAAAAGTAGTGCATTTTTTAAGGATCCAACACGGGTCCGACAACATTTTGAAGAGTTTAACAAGTGTATTTCTACATATAGCTTACAGATATAAGGTTGCAAGACAAGTTTTTTGTTCTTTTTATAAGTAGAAGATCCAGAGGCAAATGTCAAGAAAACTCACCAAAATTCTGCCATTTCACTTGAAGGTATCTGTTTTGACAATGATTCATAGAATAACCTCAACGGTTCTCGCTGTTGAAGAGAATACACAATATTAAAATCGTGGACCAGTACGGTTTTCCATTTAAATTAATTATTAAACAGATCATGAAGGAATAAGGAGTATATCACCTCTTCAGGAACATCAAACTTCTGGCCAGCCAAGGAATACACTTTCTTCACTCTAGTTTTGGTTTGCGTTTTCATGACGGTCTTGGATGAAGTTGAGGTTGTTTTTCCTTTCACCTTTACTTGGACAATAAGGATTCAAAGAACTAATCAAGGTCGTCATCGTCAAAGTAGAATAAGCTTCAACATTAATTTCTATACAACTAAATAATTGTAAGAGTAGGTGGGGTTGGATGAGAAAACTCAAAGAAACAAATTGAGATATAGATACACTGATATGTTCTAAATTATCAATTTAAAGGTAATTGGTATTAAGAAAACACTAAAATTCATGGCCTAAACATAATACGGTTACTAAGTCACACATGCATCTTAATTAGTTTAACCCTATTCACTCAAAATACAATATCCAATTCAACACGAAAAACAAATCAACAAGAAATCTCACACTCCCAAGAAACCAAACAAACAAAGACAGGAAATGAAGAATCTTTTAACTACTCTAGAATATCAAGAAAAGTAATGATCTTTCTTTTAAATGAAGTACCTTGGTGCTAGAGACGATAAAGAGAGTTAAAAGGGAAATCTTTAATTACTCCTAAGAAAAGGGAATACTATGATCAATACTTGCAGCACGAGAAACGCAATGATCTTTTGCAAATGTTACCTCAAGAATATCAAAATTTGAACCATAGAAAGACGATCATTTACAAATGTTTCCTCAATCTTTTACCAATAGACAAATTATTTACCGATATTATAACGAAATAGATCTCAAATAGAACAGAATTTATACAGAACATTCATATTACAGATCAACACTTGTTTAATATTGGTATTGATTGACTGTAAAAACCCAATGATCTTCTTGCATATGTGCACCTCAATTATTCAAGAATATCAAAAAAGATTATCTTTTACCTCAAAGTTTCAAGAATATCAAAATATGAAGCTTAAAACATGATCTTTTTTTGCAGATGTAACCTCAATCTTTCACCAATAGACAAATTATTTACCAGTATTAAAACTAAATGGATCTCAATTAGAACCGAATTTATCAAAAAGCAATGATCATTTGCAGATGGGCACCTCAATTTTTCAAGAATATCACATTTGATGCATTAAAAGATGATCTTTTTACCTCAAATTTTCAAGAATATCACAATATGAAGCATAAAAACATGATCTTTTTTGCAGATGTAACCTCAAGCTTTCACCAATAGATAAATTATTTACCAATATTAGAACTAAATGGATCTTAATTAGAGCAAAATTAATCAAAAAGCAAGGGTCTTTTGCATATGGGCACCTCAATTTTTCAAGAACATCAACATATAAAGCATAAAAATCCAATCTTTTTGCACATGTAACCTCAATCTTTTACCAATACTTGAACTAAATGGATCTCAATTAGAGCAAAATTTATCAAAAAGCAAGAATCTTTAGCCAATGGGCACCGAAATTTTTCAAGAACATCAAAATATGAAGCATAAAAATCCAATCTTTATAAAGATGGATCTCAATAAAAGCAAAATTTCTCAAAAAGCAAGAATCTTTACCTCAGTTTTAGATACATTAATGGCAGATTTACCCTTTGACTCTGCAGATGGCTTAGCTGAGATCTGAATAACCTTTTTCTTAATAACAGATGAATCAATTTTGGGTTTTGAAGATGACCCAACTTGATTATTACTGTTAGGTTTCACCTTCACTACACTAGATTTAGTCTCTGTAGCCATATCTTAGAGTACCTTAGAGCAACACAAAATTTTCTTGGTTTTTTTTTTCTTCTCAATGGTTCATTGGTATCATCTAATCTACCACTATCCTTTGTCACTGTAAAAAAATAAAAAATTGTGTGTAAAATTGCTAAAAAATAGATTTAACAGTCAGATAAACTGTTACAGCATGTATTTCATGAAGGATTTTTAACAACTTTTAGGCATGTGGACTGGTGGAATAAAGAGTAGAATGGCAATAATAAAATAATTCCTTTTTTATTTTCAGTCATGTGTACTTATATTGGAGTCTGACAATTAATGTGAAGTCACGTTTCGCAGGGTTTATTTTCAGGAGCGATACTCACAATAAGATATTTTTTTAAAATTTTAGGGCTCAAATGTTCTTGATTAAGAATGTGGAAATTCTAACCATTTCACCATAACTTATGTCGATAAAAGTCAAAATTTCAAATATGAGACAGTTAATATTCCACTTCTTTTAAAATATATTTAACAGTATATTATGCCCAAAAATGTTAGTAATAGACTTGGTATGCTTGGTCATGTGAGATAAAATTATGATTTGAAATCATGATACGACATAAATGTGTCCTTTAACTTGAATTTTACATTTATGTCCTTAAACTTTGAGTGTGCACAAATAGACACTTAAAGTTGTATAAAGTTGAACAAATAAACACACACGACCTTACGTGGCATCCTACATGGCAATTTGTGTCGTACATGGCGTCCTAAATGTATTATGTCATATATGACTCATGTGTCTACTTGTTCAACTTTATACAAATTTAAATGTCTATTTGTGCACACCTAAAGTTGAAGGTCATAAATGTGAAATGAATTCAAGTTAAAGTACACATTTATGTATTATGTCTATGAAATTATATGAGATGATAATGAAGTTTTGTTTGGACATGCAATTTGAATTTTTAAAGTTGTATTTTTTGCTCATAAACATAAAAAAAAACATAAGTTGCGAAAACTATCAAATTTGTCTCAACTCTTCATACAATCTAACAAAATAAGCAAAATTCATAACAAAAGTATAATATACAAAAATATAAACTTGTGAAACAATTTTTGTATTTTAAAAATATGAAATTTTCAAATCAAACTTTTTAGAGAATTTTAGATTTCATCTCATGATTTATCATATATTCAAACACTGATTTTATCTCATAATTTCAAATTACAAAATGAAATTACATGTCTAAATACTTACGAACCATCCTATCATAACTCCTTTCGATAATAATTAAAATTTCAAGTATGAGAAAGTTAAAATTCCACTTCTTTTAAAAATAAATTTAATAGTATATGCCCACAAATGTTAGTAATTACTTAGTTTCTTAGCTATAACCTACTCATGCTAACCAATTAAATTTTGGATGGGTTGAGTCATAATTAGTTTATTAATTCAATTTAGATTTTTATCATTCAAATTTAATTAGTGATTCATCGATTACATGAGATATTTAATCTTGATTCTTAAATCAAATCTTATAGAGAAAAAAAGAGGGAATGAGATAACGATGATGGAGACCATCCAATCCCGAACCCACAATTCTCATCTCATTCCGCTTAATATATAAATATTTTTATGATAATATTTTTTTTATTTTTTTTATTAAACACTAGAAATAAGTATTTAAAAAAAACACTTGTTTTCTAAAAAGAATATTTTTTAAAAAATCATTTTTCGTGGAAAATATCTTCTTTCATACCGAACACCTCCATAGGTGCGCCTGAAATTAGCGCGATACAAGAATAGCTAGCGGTCCATCCCACCACCCCGTGAAATTTATCCATCTTTCATACATCATAGAGCTAGGCTTTATGACTTTTAATAATTATCTAGTTATATGAAAGTTATTTTAGATTTTTGATTATAATGTAAGCATCATGCCTTATTTAGTTGACTAATAATAACAAAGATTGGCTAAGCTAAATAAGGCTTTTTTTTAAAATTTCGATACGAACGTCATGTTTTAGATATGATTATCGATTCGTTCGATCAACAAAAAACAAGATATTACGTATCATGTATTCATCCATGAGTTGTCATAACCGTACATGCAGGCAAGGGAGTTTGTTCGAACTTTTTTTACTATGAATTTATTTGCACATATAAGATTAAAATTAAATTTTTTTATGTATATATAATCCCCTTGATTTCTTCCTGTTTATACTCTATCATTGAATATACATGTAAATTTTTAAGTACGAATCTAAATTAATCGAGCCTAGATAGAGATACCAAACCCTATAAGGTGGGAAACCCAAAGAAAAAAAGACCAGCAATAAATTATATCATGGGGGCAGCTACTTGGTGGGGGAAAATATAATAATGTTTTGTGGTCACACAATCTAACTATAAATTCATCCATTCTAATACATCAAAACAACATACCTTCTTTTTCAATTTTTCAATAATACAAAAAAATAGTGAAGAAATAAATAAATAAAAGATTTTTTTTTATTTTAATGGCTGCTTTTAGTTATACATGTCAAGTTAATTATTGTTGTTTGCAAAGGCCTGTTATACCAAAATTTAAAGACTTGAAAGCCTCAGTCTCATCAAATCTGAAGGTGAATTTCTGATAGACGTTTCACTGAAAAACACATATCAGTCTAAAATTGATATACTATCAATTTCAAAAAAAAAAAAAAATCTTAAACTTTGTGCACAATCATAACTTGCTTCATTTTTATTGTGTAACAGCCATTTTTGACAAATTTGGAACATGTTCCAAAAGTTATATTGAAGGAAACTATTTTCAAATTATTGGACAATTTTGTAGATTTGACCTTTGAATTTGTGGATCAACCTTTATCCCCATCTCAGGTATATATAATATAATAATATATTTATTAATTTGTCCATTAATTATCACATTTTTTGGTACATATTTTATTTCATGACTTTGTGTATTTTCACCAACAAATAATTGACAGAGTAATTTTGCACCTGTTGAAGAGATTGGAGAAGCTGTAAGAGTCACTATAATTCAAAGGGAAATTCCAGATGATTTTCCAGAGGGTGTTTACGTAAGAAACGGTAAGAAAAATGTTTAAAATACGTTGTTTTTTTACACTATCAGATCATTAAAAAAAAAAAGGATAATCGAATGTGGCTCGTAATAAGTGAAACTAGCTAGTTACATGAATAATAAGTGTATTGTCGAGTATGATAGTTTTAATATTAGTGTGTTAACATGAAATTATTTTACATTATCGAAGTATGATGATTATTAAAGGATATTTTGATACATTTTACGTATCTTTAATTTCAGACTACAATTCAAAATAATATTTTTACTTTCTTAAATTCCGTGTCAAATTAAAATCAGACATATAAATTGAAACGAGAGGAATATAATATAGTAAGCATTTATAATCTGGAGGTGAGTATTGGGGTGAGGTGAGGGATACAAGTGGGGATGAAAGGGGGTTTGGGGTATGATGGGGTTTTGGGGGCGGAGCCAGATAAAAATGAGAGGATTCATTCAAATTTCGTTTTATAGAAAATTATGTTGTTTATATATATATTATGTTTATAAAGTAGATATTAAACCTCCTTTTATTGCCTTTTGTCTGTTATCTATTTATATTTTGAACTCTCTTAATAAAAATTTTAACTCTGTCACTACATGAATGGGGCGAAATTTGGTATTTGGGCGATTAGTGGGCGGAATTTGGAGGTAGGGTGGAGATCACCGATTAAAGCTGAGTATAAATCACCAAAAATTAAATTATCAAATCAAATAAGAAATTACTTTGATATTTGTTATTAAGGAATCAAATTTAAGAAATACAATAATTAATAATTTATATGAGACATTAATATCATTTGATATTCAATATTGTATACCTAATTATTTTAGTGCATGTGTTTATGATTTTCTGCAATCTGCCCACACATTTAATTTCTCTGTGTGCAGCCAGTCTTAACTAATTGAATTTAAATCATTTTTAAGCTGTTGACAATTCCAATGCCCCATCTTTTGAATATCCAAGATTCTCACTTTGTGTATATTCTAATCTTTTTATATTTTTTTAAACATATATATTTTATGAACAATCGACTTCAACTTTAATACTGTATTATTAAATTATCGGAGTGAATATTGAAAGTTTGGTATTTGATATTTCTTTTTAATTATTAAATTATCAATTCAAATCGAATTTGAAAATATAAATCGAATAGCGAACGTCCCACCTTTTCATATTACTTATGAAACCTTTATTCTTACCCTTAGAATCTCACCAATAGAAAGTTAATTTCTTGATTTTTAAAAAACTTTTTCTTAAAAGAAAATATTTTTCTCCATAACAAACACACTTTAATTAGTGTTAGGCAAATGCATATGTAGCGTATATAATTAATAGGTTCAACTGAATTCAATGTTTTTTTATATTTAGCGGCTAGTGCATATATATTCTAAATTTTTAATTCATCCAAAAGTGTAATTTATGATTTCAATGTTAAGAACCTAAAACTTGAATCGATAAAATTTAAATTTTGAATCTACGTCTGATTGCAGGATCAAATCCTCTCTTTGGAGGATTAAAATCAACCAAGTCAATATTTGGAAAATCAAGCCATATATGGGTTGAAGGTGAAGGAATGCTTCATGCTTTGTACTTTACAAAAGAAAAAGGAAAAAGCAACAAATGGAATATATTATACAAGAACAAATATGTAGAAACAGACACATTCAACATGGAAAAAGATAGAAAAAAACCAAGTATTATTCCTAATATGGAAGGGGATGCTCTTGCTGTTTTCATGGCTTTCCTTCTAAATGTGGTATGTCAAAAATATTTCTATACTCAGGTCACGAACTCTTTATTACTCTGTCTATCCTTATTATTCTGGGGTCATGTAAAGATACGAACCGCCTAATTGAGTTATGAAACTCGTGATTTTATTGTTAATTAGTGAGAAACAAGTAAATTCTATAGCTCCAAACTAAAGGAGTAGGCAAGTTCATTCAGCTTGAGGAATAAATTATGTGGATCGATGATTGTTGTCAGTTTATCAAATATCGTAGTTTATTCTTAACAACGGAAAGTATTTCAATCGCACACACCTAATTCAAGAACTCTGATTATAGATAAAGGATATCTAGTATATATATCTCTATACTAGGATGATGTCCTACTAATTTTTAAAATTTTGTTCTCTAGATAAAATACACGAGCAACACACGCGTTGACACTAGTAATATTTTGAATATATACTATGTCTATCTTTATTGTATTGCAGTTGAGATTTGGTGTATTTCACAAACATCTAAGCAATACAAGTGTGTTTGAGCACTCAAAGAAATATTACTCAATTGCTGAAAATCATATGCCTCAAGAGATAAACATACAAACACTTGAAACTTTGGGAAATTGGACTGTTAATGGAGCTTGGAATCGATCATTTACAGCCCATCCAAAGGTAATTTTTCATAAAAACACACCATTTTAATTATTTAGTTGTATTGTGTGTCACATGTTCCTTATAACTTGTGGGCGTGTTTATTTTTTTTCATGAGTTAAGCACGTAAAAATTCATGTTAGTTTTTGGTTGGTGGGAGTGACAACTCTATAGTCATTGAAAAAGAAAATTGAACACCCTTCATCGAGAATTATAGTGTAGATTTGATTTTCTTATGAATCAAACACGTAAAAATATTTTATTTTGTTTTTGGATGTGAGTGAGATTCGAAGACAATAGCTCTTACATGTTTGATATCATATTTAAAAATTTAAACTGCTAAAAATATATATATTTAAAATTATTTAATTATATTATATCTCGACAGAAAATTCTAGATACGGGTGAACTTGTTATAATAGGAACATATCCACTAAATCCTTATTTTGAGCTAGGAGTCATTTCAGGTATGTTATTTTCTATTTTGAAGCTAATTTTTTTAAATTATTATTAGAAGCTAAATTAGGAGACTCCAAATTTTTTTTATTTTTTTTTTAGTTTTCTAATTTATATATTAGTTTCCTTCCAATTTTTAGCTGATGGAAAACAAATGATTCACAAGGTGGATCTCAAATTAAATAGGTGTATTCTTTGCCATGAAATTGGTGTTACAAAGAGGTAATTATTACTTTTGAGTTTATGTTTTGTGTATTAGTGCGCCTTGTATAAATTTTTTATATTATCAGATGAATAATTTAATAGGTCATAAATCTAATATGATAATCTGAAATAATTAGTCACATTACAATATTAATAGTGTAAAAAGAAATTGTAGTTTAGTCTATATGAATTTAAATCCAATTATTATATATGATAGTGTTATTCTAATATGGTTATTTCAATTATATGCAGGTATAATGTGATTTTGGATTTTCCACTAACTATGGACCTAAACAGACTTATTATTGGAGAGGAGTAAGTATTTCAAACATCTTTTATATATATATATATTTTTTTTTTATTTTTTATTTTCTAGTCATTCTACAATTTAATAAAATACATTTTATTAAATTCTTTAATTAATATATCATTATTTTGCAGATTTATAAAATACAATGAAGATGGATATGCAAGAATTGGAATAATGCCACGTTATGGTGATGCTAATTCCATTAAATGGTTTGAAGTTGAACCATGTTATGTATTTCACCTAATAAATTGTTTTGAAGATAATGATGAGGTTGACTTTTTTAGAAAAACTTAACTTGATTTAATTTATTTTTAAAAAAAATAATATCATGAAACTACTAAAATTACTTAATTAATTTTATTTCATTTTTTTGTGTGTGTAAAAGGTGGTGGTGAGGGCATGTAGAGCTCGTCGATGGATTATACCAAGACCAAACCTCACAGTAGATGAGTCGGAGTTGAGTTTGGACGCGTTGAACGAGACGAGTTTCAATAAAGATAATATTGAATCGTCAAAAGATTTATTTTCCTTTTTTAATGTTTGTGAATGGAGATTAAACATGAGAACAGATGAAATGAAGATGAAAAATCTAACTACAAACAATCATCGATTTATTATGGAATTCCCCATGATCAATGATCACTTCATTGGTCTTAAAAACAAATTTGGTTATCAACAACTTGTTAATTCAGAAACTTTCTTCAACTCTGGTTAGTATTCTATTTTTAATTCAAAATGAGATGTTTTAGTATCCTTAAAACATAAATTAGCTACAAAATTCGTTATTAAACAACTCGTAGCTAATAGGTCTTTTAGATAATTCGTTGTTAAATAAAATTAACAACAAAATTTGTTATTTTGCGATAAAAATGATTCGATGCTAAATATTCCTATTTTTTTTTAGTGAATATATGTTTTCATGTTTACTAATTAAACTTCATGATAACATATTATCTTGGATTTAGCAAATAATTTATCAGGAGGATTTGCTAAATTTGGAGGGCTAGCCAAACTTCATTTTGAAGAAAGACAAGTTGAAAATTCTAAGGTAATTGCTACTTATAAATTTGTGACAATAATATTATGTTGACATTATCTAAAATTGTACTAATATTAATTTATCTAACTGATATTATATTTAAATGTTGATTAATTATTAGGATATTAAAGAAGAAGAAGATTTGATTAAGGTTGAATATCACATTTTCCCAAAAAACACATTTTGCAGTGGAGCTACATTTGTTCCAAAACTTGATGGTGTTGATGAAGATGATGGTTGGATTGTGGCATTCATACATAATGAAAATACAAATCAATCACAAGTAAGTTCATGATCATAGTATAAAAATAATTCGGAAAATGTTATTATAGAGAAATCTGACTATATATAATATGTCTATAAGCAGGTTTATATAGTTGATGCAAAAAACTTTGAAAGTGAGCCAATTGCCATAATCCTATTACCTAATAGAGTGCCATATGGATTTCATGGAGCCTTTATGCCATTCAACTTATAGATAGTGTGTTATAAAGTGGCGGAGCCAGAATTTTTTATTAAGGAAGTTTAAAATATGAAGAAATAAACACATGAACTAGCCGAAAGGGGTTCAACATCTACTATATATACATAAAAAATAATTTTAACCATGTATAAATAGTATAATTTTCCTCCCCCATGTGTATGTCACTAAATTTTTTATTGTGACTCACTTATTATTATTATCTATTAACTTGAGGTCGGTGTAAGAACTTAGCCCATAAAATCGATTATATATTAACTTGAGGTCGATGTAAGAACTTAGGCCATAAACTTCGAGTCGTGGCTTCTACCGTTAGTGCGAGAGGCCGAAAAATAAAAGAGCGTTAAACAGCAGTTGATTCGAACCTGCGCAGGCAAAGCCCAACAGATTTAGGGACGAGATCAATGGAGCACACATGATTTTATGTGAGTAGTGTCAGATATTGTCACAATTCAACTAGTACCACGTTAGACTTGAGGTTGTAGAGTTTTACTAAGACTTTAGTTTTCACGTTTGTTGTGTTGATCACTAAATTGGATAGTTGTAAAAAAAAACGTTCATGCATTTCAACGCTTGTATTTCACTCCCACAACCCCATTTTCACGAATTAGGTTATTCATAGCTCCTACATCACTATATTTCAGTATAATTTTAAGGGTAAATGTATTGAATGAGTTATGTTAAACAAGTTTCAGAATTCAATAGTCAAATAGTGACAATTTAACCTTCATTTACTAGTCTTTTTGGTTCTTTTTTCAACAGAACAAGAGCTATAAACCAAAACTTTCACAAGCAAATGACATGAACAACAACATACATAGTGTAATCGTACAAGTGGGGTCTGAGAAGGGAAAGATGTACGAGACATAACACAAAAAAGAATAGATTTTGGAAGTTGACAAGAATGAAATTTTACTTGCATAAATATCAGTCATAAAGAATCTACTTTCCAGTAACATTGCTATATGCACAAGTCTAACAACTAATCTGCAAGCTCAATGAGGTTGAATCCTTCATTGAACTATTAAGTTGGTTGTATAATGAAAAGCTTTAGTCGAAATAATTGGCTGGATACTTGGAACTCTACATTTGTGTAGATGGCCATGAATGCTCACCAGTCTGTTTATAAACCACCTGGCTAATCGTGGCTTTCCACTTCGTAGCCAGACATGTAAAGTGGGATGAACTCAGCAACTGTACAGAATTGTTTCCGTAACAAGATACTTCTACGCGGATTCAGACAGAGAAAATAGTCCTGAAATTAACCATGAGCTCATAATCATAACCAGTGCTCCCTGCAATCGAAAAGAGCATGGTTTATATATTACAGAAAGACCAAAACTTATTGAGAAGTGAACGAGAACTATGCAATTTCTGTGCTGTGATCTTTGAAAGTATTTAAAATGAGGTGATTCTCGTATTAACTTGTGTCGCTGATGTTATTAAGGATTTCGATAGTGCTTGTTCTGGTAAGGTCTCTCGTTTTCCTGCGGGGTAGGATAGGTGGTTGGATCGGTCGTACAGACTCTTACCAGTAGAATTAGTACTATTCTTGTTTGGCGATCGTTATCATCTGTGTTTCCTGTGCTTTGGTTATTGCACTAGTTCGTTGTTGTTACTGTTGCTTTCAATACGCTCTAGTTCATTGGTGTTACTGTTTTCATTTCCATATTCTCTTTTTCAAATTCAGACTGCTTTGAGATATTTTACTTGAGCCGAGGGTCTATCTAAAACTATCTTTCTATCTTTACGAGGAAGGGTAAGGCGTGCATACACTCTACCCTCCCCACACCCAACTTGTGGGATTACACCTGGATATGTTGTTGTCTTTTTGTTCTGAGGCTGACAGTACAGCAGAAGTTGTCGCTTGTTAGCACCAGTAGACTCAAGGCATGGGTTTATTGTTGTCTCTGTGCTCAAGAACATGAATATTTAGATCACTCATTTTTTCCAATACCCCTTGTGCTAGAGTAATGTACAGTTACAAGGGAAGATACTCTTATTTTTAGGAGGAAATTTATTGCTATTTCAGGTAACAAAGAAAGGAGCAGTTTAATCTTTAGGCTATTCAAAATTCACCTCTGTTCTGTTTGAACATTATGTAGCAGGAAATGAATCACAGACGTCCAACAAAAATGCAGAAGCAAGGAAGTTCTACTAACTTGGCGTTCGTGTCCAAGTCCAAAAGTTACTCTGCATGAGCTGTCATATATTTCCTAGCTTGAAACTGGTATTTTCAGGAGTATGCACCTTGTTCAAGAATATTGTAAATGATATTGTGTATCAATTAGGATTAGTCATAATTAGTTAGATTGATTCTTTCCTATTTTAACACTTGTACATACACTATTTAAACTCAGTAGCTTGAGGGACTAATCAAGTAGCGTTTTCTCTCAATTCCTCTTTCACAACCTAATGTGTGATTCCCTTGCTACAATTGCAATAAATATATCCGGCCCTTCCCCGGACCCTGCTTATAACAGGAGCTTAGTGCACCGAGCTGCCCTTTTTTTTAAGAATGTTAAGAAGCTTCTCAGATAAAATTTATATGATATTTGCTTAAAAAGAAAAGAATGCTAATAAGCTCCAACTAGAAAATTATGGACATAACTTGCTCACCTTGTTTACGCTGAAGAAGCACTCTCTATGTCAGCATTCACACGCTAGCAGCAATAGTGCCTGGATAATTCTTTGACCACCACTCACGAGGGTATGGATACAACAGTTCTGTATTGAATTGCCAAACCATAATTCTTGAGCAGTGGATTGGAAAGACTTCCATTTGGCTCTCATCTTCCACAACTTGTTCAATAAATGTGCTCACCTGTAATATAGGATCATTGAGAATCATCTTATAGACTAATAGTCATGTAGTTTGTGCTGAATACAGGTAAGCCGACGAATAAAATATTGTTTACAAAGCAATCAGAGTTACAATAGTAGCAGCGAAACTCACTTGGATGCCAGCTTCAACTATATCAAGCTGCCTGATGGGCTCTAGAGTTGGTCGGTTCCACCTCTTTGGATCCCAAAGTATTGTACTAATGAATGCAAATCCTGATATTTCAGCATCGAATCTTTGGAATTTTTTTGCCATTCCATCGGTTTGCCAACCTATAACCTGAGAGCCATTACAGATTGGACCCTGCAAGATAACCTTCCTATTATTTTCAGCAAGTCTTGCCACAACCCATGTCCCGAACCGGCTGCATACAACAATTTTCTATCAAGAAAGCTGATAGACAGAATGGCAAGTCCAAATTAAGTATAGGAGCAAAATCATCATCTTTGTCAAAGTGGTAAATGCTTGAAAGCAATAGCAACCCGAGACAGATCAAAGACTAAAAAAGGATTTTTTTTTAATAAAGATGCAACTTAAAATGAAGATATGGAATTAAGAAACATAAGTGAGGGGCAGGCCAAGTTTCATTCTTTTGTTCTAGAAACCTTTAGAGTATAGAAAAGTGCAAAAGTGGGGCAATCAAATGTTCTTTTACTTAATATATTTCACATAGTTGCATTTCTTCAGGTCCTCAACTTATATGATTGTGGTTTGTGTTATAGTTATTTTTTCAACAGTTGTATAAAATAATATATGATTTTCCATTCATCACAGTGTGAACTTCGGTTGTACTTGTCGGTTAAATTCCCAGCAGTTCTTGGCTTTTTTCACCTTTGACAATACTATAAGACCATATACATGACAACATTTCTGATCACTCCCACATATGGGAAGAAGATTTTCAAGTGATTGGAAGCTAGAAAACAAACGAAAGAATGAAATCTTCGTTTGAAGTTGAACTCATCAAGGGAATGACACATTTCCAACTAGGTCTGTTTTGTGACATATTAACCATGTTATTAGTCATAATATACAACTATGACAAAATCAGTCAATCCTAAAGTACTGGTGCTCGACTATATGAATCAGATATATACCCATTCCGCTCCACTGTAGATTCCAACCACTACTACCTTGAACCCTGCTTGTTTCTTCCTCTATGTGCAATCATCAATCAATCAACCACGGCTCGATCGTCAAAATAGTTGGGGTCAGAGATATGATCCTTTATATCTATTTCGCTCTAACGTACAGAGTTTAGGACAATTGTAATATCAAACTGATTGTTTGTTTTGTTAAATCCTTCATTTCACTAGTACACTCTTATGAGTTTAGCTTGAAGCGAAGCATATAAAAAGGGGAACAAGAGTTGTTACCAATTAGAGAATACCAGTCAAACTTGGTTTTGCTCTATTATATTTACTTCCCACTTATACAAATCAAAAGATTGCTAGTGTGCAGGCTAATCACTGAAAAAAGAAACAAAGAAAGATTACTTGCATACGGTTATACGCAAAACGAATAAGTAGATTACCTGATCTGTCTCATTTGTTCAAAGACATCTAGGGAGTATATGTTGGAATCATCTGCAAAGTAAACAATCCCATCAAGACGATGTGTTTCAATGTGTGTTAGTGCCATATTCCTTAGGTGCACACTGTTATCTTTTACTACAGTCGAGTTCTTCTTGCATACGAGATGCCTGTACATAACTCCAGTACTCCTCAATATATCAGCTGTCTCGATTGATTGAGAGTCCATCTCTACAACTATCCACAACAAAGGAGGTGGGACTAATTTTAATGTGTGGGCTAAACGGTTAAGATTGTACGCTTGAAATGAATGGGCTTCTGTTGGTGTCACAATGATCAAAAGTTTTCTGGACACTATAAGTTCTTGATCAAGTGATTGGTTAACAAACGCATTGACAACAATATCATCTTTGACTTCATCGTATACTAAGTTAGGCTCGGACGTAGAATTATCCAGGAAACCCGAACTGTTTAAAGTTGATGTCATATTTCTAGACACATCATCAAATACACGATCATTTTCGTAAGGGTGGACGACCTCAAAGGATAAAGGTTGATGTTTAGACATTATATTGGGTGAAAAATTCAAAGAAACAAATGGTGCACGGCCAATAAGAACTCCAACAACAAAGCACATAAAGAATTGGAAAAATGCTCTCCTCCAAATTTGTCCTGACTTCTCCAAGGGCCTAGATGTTCTTCGCGACAAAAGACCAAGTAGAAATGTCCGAACTTTGTAGAATTCATAATCCAATGAACCAAAACAAGAAGACATCAACCCTTCAGGCGGTGTATAACTTTGATTACACGACGTTGACTTGGACAATGGCGAGGAAACAAAACATGCTTCCCCATTGGTTCTATCTCCCGGACGAGGCACTGGGGACAATGCTCTTCTAATTGAAGCCATTACAACAAATCAAATGGACCTTTGGTCTCTTATAAAACACCCTCTTGCCAGAATTTTCCAACTTTTACCTTCAATACTCCAACTGGCAACCACAACTAATCCTACAGGTCCTTTCCAACTTAAATCAAAGGAAAAGGGGCAAATATACCCCCCATCAATTTAGCGATTTAGAGCAGATATACCCCTCGTTAAAAAATGGTCCATACATACCGGAGTCTAACAAAAGGTGCATATTTAGACCATATCAACACAACTTCTAAAAGTATACATACCTAAAACTCATATCAGATAATCTGAAATTATCAGAACATGAAATAAATGCTCCAAACTAGTTCATGTGCTCAGTAAATGACATTCAATACAAGTTCAAGCTACCTCAAAACCACAGAGAAATCAGTTCTTTTGGAAAATTTTGCAACCAATCACAGCAGAATCTCAATTTCTGACCATTCCAAACATTCTTGCAAGCATATATTAATCTAAACTCAACAAATGACACACTAAGTTGACTAAAAATCAAAACTTTATGAGATAAAGAGCAAAACAGTACCAACTAAATCTTAAATAAAAGTCAAGAAAACAAATACCCATTACCCAAAACTACAAGAAACGCCAGATTTCAACTTCAGATGAGCAAATCTTGAGCTGAAACGAAAAGGGTCACCTCATTTCCGCTAACTATGAAATGGGGTTTTGAAATCTTGAAGAAAATGAACAGGAGAACAAAGAACAAGAAGATGCAATTGTCACTTCACTTGGCTCTGTAAAAATATCTTTTCTTAAAAACAATTTGTAAAAATAAAAAATAAAAAGACTTAATCATATGACAAAGATAGGTTTATTAATTATTACTATTTAAAAGAGTTTTATTGGATAAAATTCTATTTTCTACTAAATTAAGAATACAAAGGATAACATAAGCAAAAATCCCCCCCACACAGTCAAAGAACAATTGTATTTGATTTAATGAGTTTATGGGGGTAGCTTCATAGGGTTTATTAGGTAAAATAATGTGTGTATCAAATTTAGTTTAATTTTCAATTGCAAATTTGAGTCTAATATAATTAATACTGATATTAGTTATACATAACAACAACAACAAAGTAAAAGTTCATTGGTTGGGAGAACATGTTGTGTACTAGGGCTGCGTATCGATCGATTCGATTTTGAAGTATATCGGTTTGGCTTATTGGTTATCGATTTCCAGAGATGCAAAATCGTTATAGAACCATGAAGATATTGGCTTATCGGTTATTGGTTTATCGGTTATTGATCGTTATCGGTTCGGTTATCGGTTTAACCGTTAAGATTTGACACAAAAATAAATTAATAAAAAATCATTTAGAAACAAGGTGACAAATTGAATGAATCATGTACATGAGTTCACAAGTTGCATTTCACTCAAAAGCAAACACTTTTACATTGTAGAATAACCAAGATTATGAGATAGCTAGAAACAAAAGTAGGAAACTAAACTCTAAGTCAAGGACTTTATATACAAAATGAAATAAATATAATTATTTAATTTACTATCGGGTTATCGGTTAATCCATTAAGAAAAAATCTCAAACCGTTAAGAATCGATAACCCGATAACAAAAAAAAATCTAAATCGTTATTTGAACCGCTAAACCAATAACCCATTACTGATAAACCAATAAAAAAAAATCGATTCGAGTTATCGATTTCGGTTCGATTTTGAACAACCCTTTTGTGTACGCAGTTTTATTCTTATTTTATGAAGGAAGGTGGACTGGTTTTTATAGACTCTCAATTCAAGTACGTAAAACATAACATAACAAGAAAGAAAAAATTAATATAATAGAGAATATCAATAGTAAAAATAATAATACGATAGGCAAAAAAAAAAAAAAACAATAAATAATAATAATAATAATAAAGCAAGAGGAGGGAAAAAAAATATGAATATCACTTATAAGGAAAATTAGACTGTGCGACTATTTACTAACCTTTTATCTTAATGAAAATTAATCTTCATGTCCTTTTATCAAAAGTTGATATTAGTTATATATTCTATTCAATATTATTTTTATCTCATAATTAATCATAGTATTAATAATATTAATATTATTCTTGTACTTTTATACACTAATCAGTATTACTATTTAAAAATTATATAATGCATATTATTATTTTTTTAGCTAGAATACTGATAATATCTATAATATAATAGGTTCAATGTGTTTGGTTTATTTTAGCGAAGTATCAAATGCTTGATTATAAGTTGATAAATACTATGGTTCCCAAAAATGGGTGCCTCCTCTTTAAATTTTGGACTAAAAGTGATGAATATAATTTTTGGGGTTTATATATTATTTGTATACAACACTATATTTATAAAAACTTGAACATGCATGATAATTGCTTTGTTTAACATTTCTTTCTGAATGAAAAATCTATATTCATCAGGCTTTAATATAAATATCGAACGTCAAAATAAAAAAAAGCTCACTCTGCAATTGTTCACGTTCTCAATTCTGCCTTTATATCTTTTCTCTTTTCATTTGTCAACATTAATGGAGGGCTTGTCCCCATTTTTTTAATTTGCAGGCTAAAAACAATACTATTGCTACTTCTCAATTTTAATAAAAAGAATTGCTCAAAATTAAATATGAGAATTTTATTCGAAAATAAAAAACAAACAAGATAACTTGATATTATAAATTTCTATCTGTAATTTTCTTTGCTATTCGATTATCGTAGTATCTGTTATTATTATGATGTGTTCATTGTTTTATTAATTTCAGTATGAGATACGATTTTTTTATTATTGTATTTGCTTTTCACACTTCATTTTTGATATATTTCTTTGAACGCGAACAATTTCAAATATTTTCGAGATCGAGAATAAAATTACATACACAAAGAACTCTATTCGAATTTCGATTATACTGAATATATTATTGTGGTTATTTTTTTTTTCTTAGCAAAAAAGTTGTTATATTGAATGAACTATCCCATTCCATACAATTATTGTACTCATCCATTTATTTCACACTTTCTCTCTCTACATTTTCTCTTTCTCTCTCATCATCCCACCATGAAAACCCATCACCACCACCCAAAGCTCAAAACCTCATTTTCCTGCGGCTTCTTCCGCCGCTGTACTCAGTCGGTTCTCAGCCCTACTACCACCACCCCACCCACCCTCCCAATTCCACTTTCCGACCAAACTCCGTCACCGTTACCGGCGCCGCCTCTGGCTACAGCTCCGGCGAGTTTGTCGGAATCTTCATCTTCATCTAATACTAATTCACAGAGTTTTACTCAATGGAGATTTCCACTACCAAGTTCACCCCCAATTTCACACACTAACATTTACCCTCGAGAAACCATGCAAATTACTAAAATTGCCCCTCCTGTTTTGTACACTAATTTGGAGGAACTATTCCACGTGGCAGAATTACAGCTCACTAGTTCTACTGATTTAGACAAGGTTCGTTCAATATATATACTTTTTCACATTCGAGACTCAAATAAGTTTATATCTTTTAAATATATGTTGAATTGTTAATTATTGAGATATATAATATTTGTTACGTAATTTTTCGATTGAGAGGAAATATATACATCAAACTTTTGATTTAATACTAATTATGGTTTGCTTGAATAGGGTCGGATTTAAAATTTAAATTTAATAGATATATAGTTCGTTTAAACAAATTTTAGAAAAATTAAAAGTGTTTATTTTTTTTTGAAATAATAATATTTATTTTAAAAAATTGAGGTGCTTGTTTATATTGTTACAAAAAAAAAAAGGTACTATTTTCTTTTTATCAAGTTATTCATAAGTTGAATTTGCTTACATTGATTAAGCATAAAAATAATGTGAACATTTATATTTTTAAAATTACGAGTTCAAAATTTAATATATTTTGAGATTTTAAGTGTTTTTTCGCTAAAATATCCGTGCATGTGCCATGTCGCAAGTTGAAAATGTTGCGTTGAGTAGAGTCTTGTTTATTATTTTCTATCGTTGATTTTGTATTTAAATTTTTTTCAACAAGCTTAAGGCAATGTACTTGTTGGAACATTCACTTGTTCCGAATCCGGTGGCGGCGGTTGACGGTGGTGGAAATACAGTGGCTTGCCCCGACACAGTGTTGAGAGGGGTAGTGGGGTGTCTAAAAGACAGGAGAGTAGCAAAATCAGCAAGTAAAGTTTTATTAGCACTTTGTTTGTCGGAAAATAACCGACACGTGGCAGTTGAGGTGGGAGCTGTCGGGGTAGTGGTGGACATCTTGTCGGATTTGGATGTGGCAGCGGCGGAGAGGTCGTTAGCGGCGTTGGAATTGTTGTGTACGGTGGCGGAAGGGGCGGAGGAGGTGAGGGCCCACGCGTTGGCGGTGCCGATGATGGTGGAGGTTATGGGGAGGATGGATGGGAGCAGAGGGAAGGAATACGCGATAAGCGTTTTGGCGGTGATATATGGTGGCGCGTGTGATGGTGCACCGTTGGCGGCACCGCCGGAGGAGGTGGCGCGTGCGGTGATGTTGGCTTTGCAAGGTGATTGTAGTGCTAGAGGGAGGAGAAAAGGGGCTCAACTTCTTAAGATCCTTCAAAATCACGGGCGACCCGACCCGACCCGGGATGAGGAAGAACCGGAGCCGGAGCCCCGAGTCGTTTGATTATGAACCTTTTTATTTAAATTTAATCAATAAGTATAATGCTTTATTTTAGCAATTTTATTTCAGTTTTTAATTTGTGGTAATTAGCTTTAGAGTTTTATGTATATATATATATATATATATATATATATAAACGTACGTAAGAATTGAAATATTTATTTCTTGGAAATGTACTTTCTCAAGTAATACATTTTGACCGTAATATTATGTTATTCAGACTTTTCAAAAATGATATTTGAATCTTTAAAAAATGTACTATTTTTGAGGAATTAATTATACACATATTGACATTTTTTGAAGGGTTCGAACTATATAACATATCTAATAGAAACCTTGATTTATATATAACAACATATCATGGAAATAAAAGTTAGGTTAAACGAACAATTTTGCGCTCAAATGTGTTTATTTTCTCCATATCTACTAGAACATATTTTCTGTTATGTCTATTTAAAAATTGGAGATCGATAACAAATATTTTTTAAGTTATATAGTTTTTTTCATAGAAAATCGGCAAAACATAATAGCTAGCTAGCTCATGAAGCGAAATTGCTAAACAAAATTTAAAATATTTATACGATTATTTTCTTCTATTTAAATTATAGCAATTAATTGTAAATTCTATTTTATATGCAATTGAATTTTCTTTTAAGAGAATAATTAATACCATATGATATCAACTAATATTAGATTTTGTGAAAAAAGATGTTGGATTTTTGTGACAGTTTCACGTGGGGGGGTGGGGTTGATAAAAATTGCAGGCAGTCAGTGAATATTATCAGTACTACTGAACATATTATTTTGTGTGTTTGTAGTTATCCATCATCAGTTTTTTTCCAAAAAAATGTTACAAAAACAGTCAAATTCAACATCTAAAATTAGTAGATTTTATGTAAGTGTAATTTTATTTGGGGGTTTAAAGTCAATAGATTTTGATGAATGCGATTTTATGATTATAATTATATTATAAAACTAGCATGAATAAATCAGCTATTATAATTGTAATTTGTCGGAATAATACATTTTATTATTCTTTTTGTATTTTATTTTGATTTATGAAATTATACGGAGTATATTTTTGACCTAATTCATTCTTGTTGCGAAATTTCGTGTATGATAACTGGTTATATACTTGTCTAGTTTGTTCTCCATATATACTTAAATATATTTACTTATTTGGTTTGTGATTGCGTATATATATATATATTTAAAAAATATTCATGAAATAATTATGAGAGCGATCTCGTGTGGATCTTAATAAAATGGACGATAATTTTCTGTCTTCAAGAAAAAACGCTCTGATCTCCTACTAGATTTTTTTTCCACAATTCTCATTACATATAGCTAAAATTAATCATGAGTACTATTGGTGGGTTGGTGGAAGAGGGCCAATGAGGGTACTCTTCGATAACTCCATTTTTTTCATGTATTCAGAAATCTCAAGATCGATCCAATAATAAAACCCATGAAGAGTTAGGTCTGTATTCCAAGCCAAGCAGCAGGGCATGATTAGTTTTATCGGACGGAAAATGTATTTACTAATTAATAAAGCTTTCTACGATATCGCTTTCTAGGAGAGTGTCAATGACAAGTTGAATGGTCTGATTCTACTTAGTAGCTGAAATCTTCCCCTTTAACACATAAGTACGCTTTAGCTTTTAAGCTAATTAATTTTATACAATTCATAGGCTACGAAGTAGGAGCTTGAACTCAAGTATTAGAATGAGTTTGTTTAGGTTTTTCCTTGGAGAAGGCTCTCCCAAATTAAACCCCCATGAGTTCCGTCTTACCCTACCTTAAACTAGACCTCAAAACCAAAATATATAACTATAAGAGCAGGGGCGTAGGTACATGTACCGCATATTCAAACAAAATGATACACAAAGTGATTAAATAACATATTTTGGACACCCTTGACATAATAGGTTGTTATAGACTAGTGATTTAAGATGTCTTGAATGTGTGTTTAGACATCTTTAATGATCTAGACTAGCTTGCGTGTTCAAATCTCACTTGCAACAATTTTTTTCCCTTTTTAAAAAGAGATTTTGTTTTGGACCATCTTTGTGAAATTTCTGGCTCCGCCACTGTATAAGAGAATGGTAAATTGTCCCCCTCATCTTTTTACAAAAAGTCGCTTCCTGGTGGTAAAATCTCATCTTATGTGTTGGTAAAAGTTGCAATAGTAAGATCTCGAAAAAAATCTTCTAATTAGTAGGAATTTTGCGAAATTCTGTTTCCATCGAGAATTGAATTGACCTTTTCTCTATTTCGAACAGAAAATCTAACAAAGACACTAATGTGTATATTCCGATCAAAAAAAAATTAGACATGGCTATACATATATAGTTTGGGTAATTGTGATATAACTACATTTTGATTATTGTGATTGAACAAACAGTATCATTTGCGTGGAAAAAATGCACATTATAATAATTAAGTATTTTTATATGTATAAAGCATGGATCATATATGTTTTGTTAGTATTAAATTATATAACGATCTGTATATAAAAAATGAAACGTAACTGGAAGGGAGTTTGTATTTTATTCCACTTAATTAATTCCTAATTTTTACACTATAGTACGTGTCTTAATTTCCAGCATAGAGGAAATTTAACTATATGATATGATGGTCGATGCACATAATTTATTTGAGGTGGATCTAAAATTTTAATTTTAATTTTATGCCGGGGCGAAGTTAAGTGTGAGCAAGAGCAAAGTTTTGAAATTCTTTTTGGTGAAAACTTAAACATTGTGTATTCAAGGTTAAGATTTTTTTGTTATGTATATATATATATATATATATATATTTATAAATGTTGAACTTTATTGGCTTTTTCGCGTGTTTAGTTCATATATTTTAAACTTTTTTAGTGAAAATTATGGCTCCGCGCGCTACTAATTCCTTAATTTCAATATTCGAGTTTCTCAGATTGAACCCATTTATATGTATCAAAACTAGGGGTGTACATGGCCGGGTTAGTTTGGGTTTTTCAAATATCAAATCAAACCATTGGTGTCGGATTTTTAAATTTATAAATCAAACCAAACCAATAAAACTCGGATTTTTCAACTTCATGTTTTTTCGGGTTTTTCGGATTTTCGGGTTTTTCCGGTAAAGTATTCATACAAACATATAATTTACTTGTACTTCAAATACTTCTTTAGTCCTACCAAAATACAATTATCTAAGGTGTTTCTTAAGAAAATAACACAAAATATGATATGATTAATGACACTAAAATATCCAACAAAAAAATAATAATGAAATCGCGTAAAACAAATATTGCAAATTAACAAGTCATAATGAAAATGATCATAATTTAAAAGCACTAAATATATGCTAAAATAAGTTTAATAAGTATAAGTTACATGACTAAATATTAAAGGAAATTAAAATTAGATTATGTATTTTAATTGTCTAAACCAATGTAAAACTAAAGAACAAATATTCAATATTATTCTCATTCTTAGTGTTGAATTGATTTTCTTTTTGCATTAGTATTAATTTGATTTTGATTTAAGCTTTATTATAATTACCAACATATATGGACTATAATTTTTATTAAACCATTCAGAATTCTAAGTTTCAAACTTGAAATAATATATTAAAAGATAAAAACTATGAAAAAGTATAAGAAATATTTAAAAATTATATCAAAGTAAATATTTTTATGTATAAAATTAAATTTTAAAATTATATATATAATGTCGGGTTGGTTTGGTCTCGGGTTGGTTTTCTTAAGTTAAAACCAAACCAATCCAAATATAGTCGGGTTTTTTTTTCCAATACCAAACCAAGTCAAACCAAACCACTAGTAGGATTTTTTTTCTGATTTAACTCGGTTTACTGTTTGGTTCGATTTTCGATTCGGTTTTGTACACCCCTAATTAAAACCATGAATACATACATATCTACTATTTATTACAATTTTAATGAATTTTATAAATAAATTATATTTATGCTGTGAATGATCTGGCACACCGTAACATTAAATCCACCTCTTATTCGTCTTTGTCATCAGAAATCACTCAAGATAGATATCATATATATAAACACGATTCACTTTTAAGATGTCTTGATCGTAAAATACTCCTAATAAACACACGCATGTTGTATGAGACTCGAAATCACATTCGATCGAATTTTTCTCGAAGACATAATATTAAAAATACTAGTCATTATAGTGATAATAAAAAGCGTTCTTCAATTTTTATGAATTTTACACGATATAAATTTTGAATACCGAATAATTAAAGAAAAAGAAAGTAGTAAGTGAATGGAATTTAGCAAGTACGTTTGCTCAGTTGCTTTATTCGTGACTTCGTACGTTTGCCCTAACCTGAGGTTGTCTTTTAACCAATAAAAAAGAAAAGAAAATATAAAAAAAATCAAATTTATTAACCCACTCGCATGTGAGAGCGCGTAGGAGTACGACTTTCAATCTCACACGCGCGTAGAAATGAATATGATGTGGATATCCACCCAATACGTTTGAGTTGTCCAAACACTAAACAATGAAAATTTATTAATTCCAAATTTACCCTTTAAATGTTTTATCCTCATGTCTTGATTGAATCGGTTCGATTAATTTAGATTTGTGTCACGTAATAATCATTAGACGGTGAAAACTCTACTAATTACCTTTGAGTTGTCCAATACTAAACTATGAAAAATCACTAATTCCAAATTTACCCTTTAAATGTGTTATCCTCGTGTCTTGATTGAGTTGATTCGATTAATTCAGATTTGAGTCACGTAATAATCATTAGATGGGAAAAACTCTTCTAAGTACGTTTGAGTTGTCCAACACCAAACTATGAGAAATCACGAATTCCAAATTTACCCTTTAAATATGTTATCATCATGTCTTAATTGAATTGATCCAATTAATTTAGATTTGCGTCATGTAATATTTATTAGACGGGAAAAACTCTTCTAAGTACGTTTGAGTTGTCCAAAACTAAACTATGAGAAATCACGAATTCCAAATTTACCCTTTAAATATGTTATCCTCATGTCTTGATTAAATCGGTCAGATTAATTCAAATTTACGTCACCTAATAATCATTGGACGGAGAAAACTCTCCTAATTACGTTTGAGTTTTCCAATACTTAACTATGAAAAATCACTAATTCCAATTTTACCCTTTAAATGTTTTTTCCTCATGTCTTGATTGAGTTGATTCAATTAATTTAGATTCGCGTCACGTAATAATCATTAAACGGAGAAAACTCTCCTAATTATGTTTGAGTTGTTCAACACTAAACTATGAAAAATCACTAATCCCCCTTTAAATATTTTATTGAATCGGTCCGATTAATTCAGATTTATGTCACGTAATAATTATTAGACGGAGAAAACTATTCATATTAGGAATTTCTCTAATTTAGGATGAGAGCATGTTGGGAAGAACCTAGTGCATCAGCTATGGTTTGTACGTGTCATAACTTTGGCTTTAACGTTGTATATATTACGAATATAGATGGATATATTGGAGTAGAGTTTCGAACTAAAATACATAAAGTTTAAATTTTGGATCTATCTATGTGAACACGATAGATTGAATATTGAAATCGAGAATCAAATCGAATATTGAAGTTTTTGATAAAATAGAATCGAATCGAAGAATCAACTTAGTTTTGTTTGATTTGATTTTTTTATTTTCAATATTTATATTCACCCCTAAGTTAAGCATGAAGGGAACTTATTATTGATCTATCTCACTACAACTCTCGACGATAATTCTATTTTTGTATAACATTATATATATAATGAGATATTAGATATTAACTTCATTAGTATATTATATATATTCCTTATAATTGAAGAAAAATATTAAAGTAATGATTGAGAAGTTAGTTAATTAAAGAGATGAAATATGGTATCAAAGTTTATACTTTCTAGTTTATACTAATCAAATAGTTTAATGAATTAAAATAATTTGAATTACAAATCTCAACGGATCTTTTTAATATTATGCTAGATTCGTGCATCCCTAAGAAAAAAAGGGTTACTTTTTCATTTTCAATTTATATGACGGAGTTTGATGAGCACGGAATTTAAGAAAAGAAAGACTTGAAACTTATGACCATAAGTATATTATCAGATTTATGTTGCTATAAAAGTACTCAATGTCAATAAAGATAAAAAATGAAAAACTTAAAGTTAAATTATCGCCAAATACGGATTTATGTCATTCTTTCTGAAACAGACTAATAAGGTAATGGACAAAGGGAGTACAAGCTTAGATTCAAAATTGAAGTATAATCAACTATACGCCAATTTCAAACTAGTTGGAATCGACTAAACAACAACATAGCCGGTGTAGCCCTATAAAGTGAGTTCTGAGGAAGGTAGATTGTACGTATATCTTATCCTACCTTAGTTAGAGGGAAAAAGATTGTTTTCGATATATCGTCGACTCAAGGAAAAATATCTCAAAGTAATCCTGAAAATGAAGTAATAAAAGCACATAAACAACAACAAATAATAACTAAAGAACAACATCTAGTAACATAACAGAAATGGTAACAAAACAATACAATAATCGAGGTACAAAGAACAATGGAGAATACCAAAAATTGTCAGACAAGAAAGTACCGGAATAAACTATGACTACTAATATGAACGGACCGCAAAACTATATAGATGTATACCAGAAAATTGAGGACAAAACCTGTTTTTATATCTATTGAACATGCTTGAAACATATAAAAGATAACACATTTCAAGCTTATTCTTTTTTTTTTTTACAACAAAAGCACAACAACTAAACACACAAGTTATGGAATAACATTCAAGTTTGTGTCCAGACTGGTATAACAACACTATTCAAATTTTCAGAACATTTTGATACATTTCTTATTATCATAGATAGTAATTTGCCCTCAAAAGTACTCTAACTGGTATACTAAATGAAATTATCCTGCTGGGAAACCAACCAGCATTAACCGCGTCTCGCGAAGCTCTGTAACCATACAAAAAGCTGATATAACCAAGTATAAGTTAGGAGGTATGCTTTGAGCAGAACTGAGTCTCCACAACAACAACAACAACAACAGCAATATACGATTCATGGCCTTCACAATGCACGGCCTGATGGTGGTAGTCTCCCAGCGATTTCCTTTACAACTTTCCGCTGCTTTCGCTTATTATTCAAGTCAACATTGTGAGATCTCTCTCTTGATGAGCTCTTGCCGATTCTTGTATCCTTAATGGTCCTAGTGAAGGGGTTCCCTTCTTCTGGTACACTAAATTCAGCAGGGTTTTGATTAAGGCTGCAAACCAAAGTTTCACAATTACTTTTGACAGGTACAGCTCTAGCAGCAGTGTGGCCCTCCAAGTTGAAGAATTTTGAAGTATTACGATCCTGCTGTGGAGGCATCTGAGAACTTGATGTGCCTTGGTTTCTTTTTTGCCCGTCCTTGTCAAGACAAGGATCTCGAGTTATGGTCAGCGGGCCACTTGAAGGCACAAAACTCTGTAATTTGCTTCCGCCACATCGCGAAGGCGCATAAGATTTTCTTGATTTCTCTTGTCCCCTAGGCTTGAAAGATATTTGATCTGTAAACTCAGCTTATTAGAGTTTGTTTCATTGCACACGGAATAACAGATAGACCGATTTAAGTACAGAAAGTGAATGAAATATTCTAGAAAGTTCACGCTTACAGAAAAAGGAACAAAAATATTATCTTGAGTGCTAACCTGCATAATAACCACCAGGGTGTACCCCAGGGGACTCCTTCAAGGGATGATGTGATAAATATGAGCCATTGAGAATACTCTGCTTTCCATCGATATGAAACCTCGGGTGATAGCTGCAGGGTGAAAAAGGTTTCTCCAGGAGCTTGTTTGCATCAAGATTGAAAGGAGGAGTTGATGGCATCCTTCGGTCCATAAGGCTGAGTAACTGCATAGCTGGGATTGTCTCATTACAATAAGGATCTAAAGACCCCATACCTTTCACGTTCAAATCAGATTTGGGAAAAAGACGATGATGCTCATTCTGCATTCTCACATCACTACACTTTATGTCACTTATGGTCTTTCCCTTCTGAAGTGAGGCAGGTGCCTGTCCATGGATCATTTTATCATTTGGCTGACCGATGGATTTCTGTGGAATTCCAAGTCTCAATGGCTGCATGTTCTGCACAGTTGGAAACCATACAGGTTTTGCTCCTTCACCAGGTCTGATGTGCACGGAAGCAGAACCTTGCCCTCCACCGGGAAATTTCTGTTGAGTTTGTGGAGAAGTACCAAAGAGTTTGGTTGGTGGTCTTTCCATCCCGAGGTGGTTCCTCTTAACATGAGAGGTTTGGAGAGAACTTCCGTTGCTTGCTCCAACATCAGTCTTCTTATTCACATTAGCTGGACGGAAACTAGGTACACCAGGACGTGACAGCGCCACTGCTTCACTCTCATGTATTTCAGTATATGGCCTTGCAAAACCAGCATTCCTTTCAATCATGCATTTGGTTCTGGTCTCAGTAAGACCTCTCTCGTACTGGTTCTTAGCCATTAACTCCACAATTTCCATTGGTATATCATCTGACAACCCTCGTTCTAAAGTCTTCTCAGAATGTTGATACCTGCGATGCTTCATTGCCTCTGAATGCTCTAGAAATTCATTAAGATTTTCTTTGTTATGCTGGCGAGGCGTTTCCTGCAAAGGGAAATGAAATTTCCATGAATTCACTGAATACAAGCAGTTACCTTAAAACTTGCATTAGTAAGTTGCATTGACGAACTCTACAACATTCATGAAACATCTCAAAAGAACAAGTGACACAACCACTGATTGAAATCATTTCACCCAAAACACCTATACAGAAGTGTTAAGCATATATAACAACAACCAAGTAAACTCAGACTTGAATAATAAGCATAACCACACCAGTAAATGCAATGGTAATGTCTCTTAACATCCAGAGTGGATATTCAGCTAGTCACTTCAGTAGCTTCTTTTCAAGAACATAAAAGAAATGAAAGGAAAAATGGGATGTGGCTGTCTTGAGTGAATATCATTTCTTACCTTTTTCACACTGTAGCGATCTATGAAACTCAACTTCTCACATGAAGATGTTCTATCATTGAATAGGCAGTCCTCTAAGATATATCAAAGAAGTTTTCGAAACAGAAAACAGATCTAAGTTATCCTGCTGCCTTTTCCCAAAAATCTGTCAACCGCCCTCAATCCCATTTGTCAGATCAACACAGTCAATCCGAACTGTAAGGTAAAGCTCTTTCTGAAAATTAATAGACAAATAACAGTTTTTTTTTTTTTTTGCTAATAAAAGACATTGTCTTTCTGCAATATGGATTTCAAGTCTATTCTACATATCAGTGCAAATTTATTAACAATATTTTAGCTTTTCCATCATATAGATCTGAACAAAAGTAGTATAACTACAATGTGATTTTGAAGGCAATTTCAAATATCTCTGCAGGTCCTCACATGTAAAGAAAAACTACAATCGCGAACTACAAAAGGTTTCAGCTTTACTGCATACCCCGAGCAACCAAAGAAAAGAAATGTTTCTAAATCAACTCCACTTTATATGCATTTTTAGCCATTTCACATAGATCCTTCGACCTCAGAGAAAATAATGGAGGGGGAGGGAGGAAACCAAATCATCGCAAACAAAAGGGAGGCTCAAAGTAAAACGGAGAAACAAACCAGTACCATTATCTCAGAAACTTGAAGGTTCCCCTTCTGAAGTAGAATTGGAGAGTTTTGGATATCTTTCCACATAGATGCTGTCTGCGGAACTCCCTGGTTGAGGTCATATATCACTTCTTTCCTTGAAGATTGACCGGCTTCAGGAACATTCGACTGTCTGACTTGAGAATTATCTTTCCTTCGAGGAATATCACCATGAAATCCCTTCTGGAGCATGAATGGCCAGTTTGTCATATTTTTGCTTTGGGTAATATCATTCCCCGCATGTTTGTCAGAATCTCTGAAGCTGTTCAAAGACAGGTCTAGCCCTACTTTAGCAGATAATTCACGTGCTGGCTGAAAGGTCATCATTTCGATACCACTGGTCACTGGTATGAGATTATTCCTCCTGGTCGAACTTTCCCCCGGGAAATTATTGTTAGGATGCATAAGAGTTGAGGGAACACGTCCAACTTCAGGAAACTTACTACTTTTCCAACACAACCCAGAGCCTTTACCTGTTCCTACCAATGACTGATAACTACTTAAATGAGGTTCAAATTTCCCACCCATGGAAGAATGTTGCACTGGATGAACGAGGCTATTAACAGCACCATATCCCTTTAAACCTCCATTTTCCATGGTTATATCCTGCCAGCGCATTTCAGGGGAATATCCATCGACAGGTCGAAACTGCTTATTTTTCTTTTTATTTATTCCATTTCTATGCTTGATTCGCAGGTTTTTGTTACCATTCGGTATACCTTCTTCACCAGATTCCTTCTCATCTGAACGTGAATCAGCGATTTCAACTGCCATGGAACTCCTCTCAACTCCTCCATTAGATGACCTGACCCTTTTAGCAATGTTGCATTGTATTCCCATCCCCGACAGATTGCTGTCAACTTCTTGAGGAATCTTCCTCTTCTTCTGAAAGTATCTCTTATCCTTTGGCGTACCAACTGGTTCTAGTTCAGGAGGCACCACAGTCTTGGTACTCAATGAATTACGATCTGCTTTGGCAGGATTACTCTCCAAATTGACTTTTCCACCCAATATATCAGTCAACAGACGCACCTTTCGAGTTTTCCGGCGTGGTTGATCATTTGGAACATCATTATGTGAATCAAACTGTCTATTTTTAGCCATAATTGAGTCGCTTCCTGGAGATATTACATTGTGGTCTCTCAATTCAATGGAAGGTAACCTGCTCAGTTTTGTTTTACTGGTTTCAAGAGCCTTATCAGTAGTATCTGGTACATCAGATTGCTTAAAAGCTGTTGAGACTGTCCTCTGACCGTCATTTGGAGAACCCATTGCTGTCTCTGCGCCAATATCAGGACTTACATCATCAGCACTTATGTAGAGATTTCCATGGGGAACAATTTTACCCTCTGACAGAGTTGATTCAGAGCTTGCAACTCGTATGATGTTGTTTGACAGATTAGCAGCTGTTTAAAACCAAAAGAGTTCTGGTTAATTTAAAGCAAAAAAAAAGCGTGTAAATTGAAGATCATAGGATATTGACAGAGTCACAAAAACTGCAATTGAATTACCAGGGCTCTTTCTATCTATTTCTTTGCTTGAGCAATGTTTAGATATTGCTACCTCAATAGTTGGATATCTGATCTCCTCATTTCTAACATTTCCTGAACCAGTTCTGTTACCTGAAAAGTAATGTGGATTATAAACACATAGGCAGAAATTATTATCATTCTGAATTAATAGAAATACCCAAAATAAGTAACATAGAACATGAATTATAGAAGAAAATACCAGCTGAGACAGCTTTGTCTTCAACCATAGTGCACCTTCCTTTGTAAGGTTTACATAAGAAGTCATAGCCACTGGTATTGGCAGCATCATCGATAATAGCCTTTTTTTTGTCAACCTTTCGTGAAGTTGAATCATGTTTCATCTCTAACAAAGCATTTGTTGTAGCATTTCTAGTAGAAGCCATGTTTGGAGAGATCAATCTACTTCTGCAGCTTGGAGGAAGGATCTCAATCTCTTCTCCTGCACTTTCTGTGCCAATCTCGCGCATGCAATTTTCGCATCGCCACCACCTAAATTTGGGAACATCTAGAGGAGGAGGAGGAAGTTGCTCCTCAGAAATACTGCGGCCACTGCTTGACGTAAAAGGGGCACAAATTCTCTGGTCTTTTTCTCTTTTCTCAGCAACATATCCACTGTGTCCAGCATAAGAAATGGAGTCGAGAAGATATCAAACCAAAAGAGATCAGAAAAGTCGTACGATAAGCCATGGAGAACATAGGATTTGGTTATAAAGACTTGACAGCATATATATACACCGAGAAACATCTCAATTCATTGCTTGGTGTTACTCGATCCTCACAAGGCTTAAGACTGTAACTAATGGTAAAATTTTCCTTGGAAACACAAATTTATCTGGAGAAAAACTTCTTAAGAAGATTATAACCACAAAACAAAAGTTTTACATACGTGACAATTAAAGTGACGTGCCACGATTCATCCAACTAAATGTGTGAACATAGTAAAGCCAGCTATAAATCATCACAAAACTTTCCGCACTCTCCTTTGATGCAACATATGAGTAATGCAATTATCAACCACTGATTGTTATTGGTGTGGCATTTTGGAGCTTTTAAGTCACTTTTCTATGCAAAAGAAAAAAGGAGATCACTTGTATGAATCCGAGTATAGAATTCATGTTCTCGTTTATTGAACCAATATCTGCCATCAGATGCCTAGTCTATTTGTCTATCCAATACTACACAGGAGTAACCATAAGGTGACAATCAATAACCAACAATCAAGTGTCAAGACAAAAGAATCAGCTTCTAAACCAAGTGACCGAAGACAGCATAAAGGGAAGGAGTATATATATCATCAAGAGAAACTTAAGTAAGCAACATCAAAAGACAAATAATAGAGATATGAGGCTCACCGTATAGAGAAATGTTGACATTTTCCTTCCTCTTTCTTCGGCATAGGAATATCAAGGTCTATAGATATTGATTCAATCTGTATGAACGATCCCAAGGCTTTAGGCACAGGAGTATTAGTATCACTTTTGTGAGTATTTTCTTCCACTGCTTTGTTACTTTTCTCCATGTAAAAAGGAGAATAACTAAAAACCTACATAAGCAAAATTCAGTTCATAAACTCAAAGAAAAAGGATCATTGCAAACAGCTATCAGGTAGACAAATTATGTCCTTTAAGTGTTTCTGTACACTAAAAAAGTTGGAACTTTATCATCAAACCATGCTTAAGGTAAGGCTCAAGTTCAGGCACCAGAACATGATTACCAAATGAATTTAACATACATACATTGACCGACAATGTTATATATACCACCATGTCATCTTATAACTACAGGTAACTGTTCACAAAAAGTGGGACATATTAGTAACCTGAAAAGATAAGCAAAGGTACCTACTACGGCAGGTTAAAATTCAGAGTAAAATTCTTTAAATTATCAGTGTATACAACAACAACATACCCCACTATAATCCCACAAGTGGAATCCGGGGAGGGCAGGGTATACACAAACCTTACCGCTACCCCCTGGAGGCAGAGACACTGTTTCCAAAAGACCCTAAGCTCAAAATTCTCTAAACCCTAGCCTCAAAAACAGCAAAAATTTAATCATTTCCCATCAAAATGCATTTCAATAACAGACATACACACCTAAGCTAAATTAAAAAAATACACCAACATTAACCATATAATAAAGTTAAAAATCATTTATATCCACCTCTATAGTTTTATAAAAATGCTCAACTCACAACCAGCAAATAAACTAAACCCAAAAGCTATAAAGACAAAACCTTTATCAATAATTCCACAATTCACATAAAATACACAAATTAGGGTTTTGTCAAAATGCACACCTCATACCCAATTCAATAAACTTGATCCAAATTCAATAAAGATCAAATCTTTATCAATAAATCAACAAATCACATAACATAACACATAAAAATCTAACAAATCAATCACACATAAACAAAATTAGGGTTTCGGCGTCGATACCTAAGTAAAGCATAAACATCAAAATAAATCAAACCCCACAACCTTATTCACACCAAAATCAATAATTAACCAAGCAAAAAACCCAACAAGCACACAAAAATGAAAAAAAACAAAAAAAAACTGAATCTTGAAAAATGTACATCTGAACAAAATGATAATCAAGAATCAGCTAAAAAGTACAAAAAAACAATCAAAACTCAAAACCCATATAACAAATCACCTCAAAAACAAAACCCAACTTTTAAAATCTAAAGATTTGAAGAAAAATCATACCTTTTTACCCAAATCGATAAGAAAAACCCAGTTTTTCAACTTTCACGGATGATGGAAAAAATGCTATCTTTGTAAAGAAGAAACTGAAATGAGTCCAGATTTGCAAGAATCTTGAAGTGATTTTGATTATAAAGTGATGAATTCGAGGTGTGAAAATGAAACCGAAACCCTTAGGTTTGTAAGATTGATGAAAAACATTTTTCTAGAGAGAGAAAATTTATAGTGAGAGAAAAGTGAAGAAGAGTAGTGAGAGAGAGTGAGGGCTTTATATTTCTTTCTTTAATAAAACCAATTTATTTCTTGTTGTAATAAATACACACACATTGCGTGTATCTAACTCTTTTTTAATTTTTTAATTTATTTTTGTATGTATAAAAAAAATCGTTAAAACCCTAGTCAAGCGAGTACTATACACGCACTTGAAGTGAGTGTGGGATTGTCTGTTGATGTCCTTGTCGGAAGACAGGTGGCAAGCACTTATGTGTGATTTGAGTGGTTCGTGATGACGCGATTATGTTCGGCGCGTCGATGACGGGAATATCGAGGAAAGAAAGAAACCCTAAATATTATTGTGGGGATAACCCTAAGTTTTTTTAATATTTATTTTCGAAGATGATATTAATAATAATAATAATAATAATGTATTGAATAGGAAAGGGAACAACTTGTTATAAACGTAAGGCACAAAATAGAACATGTAAGATGTGGGACCCCTATATAAAAAAAGATGATTATTTAAGTTTTTGGAAGTATATATTATTTTTATCATATAGTATATATATTTTGGTGAATCATCTGTTTATTTTGTTTAGCATATGGGAATTTTGTACGAAAGAGCTAAGAGATCGAGTTAGCGGAGAAACGGAGTTTAATTCATCGCGATAGAAGTTCATCTAAGTCTAAAAAATGACCGGTCATATCGAATGAAAATGGATAAGTAAATCAAAGTTAAATTTGATGGATTAATTCAAATTTTAAGGTTTTGGAATTGTATCTATTAAGTTTGTTTGTATTGAGGACTTCTTTAGAGTATGTTGAATCAATATAACTATATATATTCTTCTTGTTATACTATTTGGCAAATGAGTCGACTATTTATGACGCTATATTATTGTCTTGGGTGATGGCATATTCATATTCATTACAACAATGTTGATTGCCCTCATGAATAGGATATATTTTTTCTTTTAGATATTTTGTAATTTGTGGTCTAATTAGATAATTTTACATCAAATACAGGAGTTGCTCAAAAGTAGAATTCGAAAAACAGAGTTGATTGTGTGAAAAACCTTCAAGTAGTTATGCATAAACATTTTGAATTGTTAAACAGAGCACCCACTAAATGACCGCACTATTTAATTTGTCCCCTGCATTGCTAAACAGAGCACCTACTCTGCCGCCACCCTGTTTTAGTCAAGGAGCGCACTATTTAATTTGTCCCCTGCATTGCTAAACAGAGCACCTACTCTGCCGCCACCCTATTTTAGTTAAGGAGCGCACTATTTAATTTGTCCCCTGTATTGCTAAACAGAGCACCTACTCTGTCGCTACCCTGTTTTAGTAAAAGAACGCATTAGTTAATTTGTTCCTGCATTGCTAAACAGAGCACCTACTCTGCGGCGACTCTGTTTTAGTGGTACATTCATTTAATTGACAACTATCGATTGATGGAGCTCAAATGGTTATTCATCATGACAAATCAATGGATATATATTAAACTTTTTCTTAACCTACTGTATAAAATAAGTTTGTAAATATTTTGTACATGCATCGAGCGATTGTTGTCACGTTGACTTAATATATTTCCTTTCGAAGAAATTATAGAAATATTAGTGGTAAATAAAAACATGAAGTGTCAATATATATAGGAACGATAATCTTTTGAACATTAACAAAAAAATTCAAGACCAGTTGCAATAAAAAAAAATTATGAAATTTTCCACTCACGGTATTTCGTGTTTGTATTAGAGTTCGATTAAGTTTGGTTTCTTCGCGTCACGAAGTTCCACGATGGGGTAAAACGCTCCCAGTAAATACAATTCTAGAGTTCGATTAAGTCTGGATTCTTCACGTCACGAAGTTCTACATTGAGGTAAAGCGCTCTCAACAAAGACAATTAATTCTAGAGTTCGATTAAGTCTGGATGCTTTGCGTCACGAAGTTCCACATTGGGATAACGCGCCAACAAAGACACTTCACATCACGAAGTTCCACATTGAGGTAAAGTACTCCCAACAAAGACAATTCTGATCCGTATCCAAAAAGATGTGAACTCAAAACGTTTATTAAGGATAAAAAAGGATCCGTTATAATACATCATACTTCCATTTCTTGTTTTTGGTTCTTGTTCACGGAACCTTAATTATTATTATATATTAACTTAATATCGTTCATAAAAATAAAATTCTAAATATACTTATGTCTGAATATTATTTTGTGTGCATGTAAGTGTAGTGTACGTGTACGTTAGGTTTTGGAACATATAATTTTCCTTTTATTTCGTAGAAAAACTGCGTTATTATTTAATTTCCTATATGAAATTATATCCTTTATTACATTAGCCAATTGTTTCTAAATTAGATAATAAATAAAGTGACTAATATACATTTTATTCACGAATAAGAATCAGATTCTATATAAAGTAATTATTTTAAAGCTTTATCTACATATATATGCTCTTAGTCTTTGACCTAGTTTTTGATTATATGAAGTGACATACTATATATCACCAAAATTATTGCAAGATTCCATATATTAAGAAAAGACAATAATTTTTTTGCTATATTTTACTTTTAATATTAATTACTTATTTTTCAAATCATTTTATTTCAAGATCTAATATTAAATATGCACTTGGAAGAAGAAATAGAAAAAAATAAATATAGTGATAACTTGATTCTTCATCGCCATGGTAAATAAGAAAAAAAATCAAATTTAATTTTTCGTTTTCTACAAAAAGCTTTATAACAAATTAAAAATAGGAGTAAATTTGTGACATGTTCACTAAAAAAACTCTTTGTAGCCAATTATTTATTTATCTATCTAATATATAATATTTATGAATTATAAGTGAACGATGCGAATCGAACCCGCGTGCGCATGGTAGATTCACAATCTACTGCCTTGAACCACTAGGCTATATCCGCCCCCTCGCCTACTTACATTCCATTTTTACACTATTCAAATTTGAAAACAAAAGATTGTTATCAGATAGTTATATCAATTATTATTTTCTTAAATTAACGTGTCAAGTTCAAATATAACAAGTATAGAGTGAGCGGAAGGAGTATATATATCAGAATGACAGTTATAACGTAACTATATATACTCCATCTGATTCAGTTGTTATTTCAATATCAATAACTTTTTAGAACAAGCTTTTCTCACAGATTATTATAATTGCTAAACACTGGATTATTATTATTTTTTTGAAAAAAAGAAGAAGTTAATCGGGCACGGAGTTCAAGAAAAATGAACATAGGTCTAAAATAAGCTGAAAGAAATTCTTATTACTTTAAATCATCCAATAGTTTAAAGTGATGACATATTATTATTATATAAAGATTATAGTACTATATTACGAAAAATATCGTGTGTTATTTTGGAATTAACTAAAAAGGAAAGATAATCGGTAGATAATTAAAACATATATAGTGACGAGAACAAAACTATCAAATCTTTATTCAAAAAAAAAATTAAAGATCTTAAATGAGAATCCAAATAAGCTTATTTTTCTTCTTGACATAATTAATTAATTACCATTTTCTTTTACACCTCTTAGTTATAAAATAAAATAATCATGAATTAGGTCAAATTAATTATGATCAATCGTACACGATAGAAAATTAGGTAGATTAACATGCAAAAATTATATTGCACGTGATCATAAACTAAATTTGGAAACTATATAATAGGTAACTAAAAAATCATGCAATATATATATTTCAAGTTAATTTCAACAATATAAAATTATACCATCTTTGAATATTTCTTTTCTACCTAACGTACAATTTCAACTTTCCACTACTAACCTAACGTATGTACCATTTTCATTATGCATGAGAATTTGGTGGAACCCATCGTCGATCGATACCGCGCCTTAAGTAAGCTGTGTACATTTTAAATATTTATAGTAGGTTCTTATTGTGTCATTTTGACGGGACACTACTATAAGTGTCTAGAATGCACAAGATTTATTTAAGATGTCTAAGTGAAAAGTCGTACCTAACTTTAAATGTTTGTGGATGAGTTTCGCATTAGAATTTTAGAGGTTCATATTAATGTAATGGATGATTTTTTTTTTCTCGTTGATCTCAACAATGTCAATAATATAGAGAATTACCTACTTTCGAGTCGATCTCACACTACAACAAAAAAAAATAATTTAGCAGAAATAAGTATAAACATTAATAAAGAGTCTTTATTTATCGATATTAGTTTATTGTCATTAGATTCAATATCGCTATAGGCTTTAGGGACATTTACAAAGAGTGTTAATTGCCACTAAAATTTCTTTTTTTAACGACTATTAACCTATTGCTGTTAATTAATATATTGTCACGTTATCTAATTCACTGAAATCTGGAAAACAAAAATAAGAAAGAAATTTTTAATTCCCAATGTATATTTTAACGGTGAAACTTGTAATATAATAATCTATCTTATTTATTACAACAAAAGTGATTTACTAATATCAATGATCAGTTTGTTTGAATAATTTTTAGCTGCTAATAGGCTACTTTATAATTAGCTTTAGTGGCCACCAAAAAAGAGCCTAATTTTCAATTGTAGAAGTGAAAGATACATGCTGCCACGTGGATTTTATTAAAAAATAAAATGATATTATTTCTTATCCCCTTAAATTAATAATAATCATTCTTTTAGGGATAAAATTATAAACCTTTTTTTTTAATTTTAATTTGAACAGACATATGTCAACATTGTATTATTAAGGTTATGTCAATATCAAACTTAGTTATTACGAAACCTTCTTACTTTTTTTTCCTCTGCTTTTTTGTGGGATAATGTTCACCCAAGTAGTAGGGACAAGAATCCATTTTTTTTTATTGAGGCACACCTCGGATTAATTACACCAAGTACCTGCTACATATACCGTGAAACTCCGTCCACTAGGCTTGAGTAGATGAAAAGAAATCACTTAATATTATTAAAAGCACAAAAGTGTCAATTAGAGGGATAATAGTCTGATGACAACTTGAAGAAACTTTGCAAGGTACAAGAATCAAGATGATTTATACAATTCCACCTTATACTAAAGACACAAAAAGAAGAAAAAAAACTAATGAAGTGATGAGTTGTATAAGTACATAATAGTTTTCATGTAAAGCTGCTACAGAACACCAAGCAGATGTGTAAGAATTGAAATTGTGTTAATGCCATTACTACAAGTTGTGTGAACATGGTTGTAGCTCATTGTTTTTAGCCCTTCTTGGGCATTGCTGCAAGCCTAGTGTACATCCTAGCCATTGACTGGTATCCTCTGATATCACCGGATCGAAGAAGATTGCCTGTGTGATTAAATAAAATCGATGTAATTAGGCTATTTGACGATCTCAAAAGGGGAGACGAGGATGAAAAATATGTGAGGAAAGCACTTATCATCTAAACAAAATTCGAACCACATCAAAAACCTATACCCCCACACCTTGTTTTCCCCTCGTCCTTCAATATCTTTTAGCCCCGGAAAACATTTTCAAAAGAGTTCTAGGACTGGTTCTGGAAAGGGATCGAAGAGAATATAGTTCATTCAAGGCTTAAACAAAATTAGTTAGAAGCACCTCTTTTTACTGGTATTGACTTGATGTGATGTTTCTCTTCTCTCACCTATAAACCATAGGAAACAACCGCAACAGATTTTGCCAGCATCAAATTTACTTCCTTAACTTTATTCTCCTGACAGTAGGAGTGATTTTTCTTTCTTACTCATATTTGCACTTCTCTCTCCCTTGCCGACACTCACTCTCTCAATCTTTGGATTGGATCTACTGTACGCTGCACACCCCGTCTAGTGGGATCCAAGTCTTTGCAAATATGGTTTAAATCTCTAATACAAGTTTTGAGACACCTAGATGGTGCTAATGTTCTCATACTTTCTTGAATATTAACAAGGAATTGTCAAGGGGAGGACCTAGGAGCTCAGAATGAAAATGGATGCATCCGCAATCATCAAATCAAGGAAAACACAGCCTCCGAAAACATCACATAATACCTGAGTCACAGTTTAGCGGGCTATCAGCTTCAGGATGAGCCATCAAAGCAATTATAGCTCGACAAACAGACTGGAGTGTCCATGCTGGGCTCCATGCATTCTTCAAAATATCAAGGCAAATCTCTCCAGTCTGAGTACGAAAAAAGAAAAAGTTAAATGAAAAATGAAAAGAGATATTAGTAAGTAACAACTCATTTTTGATTAGTGAGTAACAATTAACTCCACAACAATTTGGGAGATTCGGTGTGTCTCATTTGAAATTCGAGTTCTAAAACATTTAAAGAGAGCGAGAAGACACAGATTTTTGAAAATTCCCCCCCCCTGTCCTAGTTTTGGAGCCCAGATAATTACAATGTTCAAACAAAAGATTAACCTTTACATAATACAAGTACAAGACTACAACGGGGGGGAAATGTAAAAGGTATTCCACTAGAAGTCCACACAATTACTAATGACATAAATTCATGAGTTTTAACATAAAGAACATGCTTCCTACATTCAGTACTACAATTGCATATAATATTGTAATTAATGCAATTTACAACAAATATAAACAACTAATCTCAAACTTAATCAGTTATAACACAAAGAGCCAATCTCAAACTCAACTTATGCACAAAGTACAGCAGGTCCCAGCCTATAAAACATGAAGGTTGCAGTAGGTTGACATTCTTAGTATGATGAATCCACTGAGTGCTGACCTAGGATAGAGCGTAGTGGACATTGAGGACTCAGAAGCTGACCTAAAGAGTTTAGGATTAGAAAATAATTAATAGGTTGGCTGGTTGATTGGTAGTCGGTAAACTAATTCCACAATACAATGGCCAAATTAACGTTGCACGTGAATCTAAAATATGTCTCAATGAAGCATGGGGGTAAGGGAAAGAGAAGTGGGAGAGAGGTTTGACATTGCCCCAAACAATTGAGCGGAAAAATAGTGTTTTGTTGTAATTAACTTTGCTCAATAAGTTTATATAAAGAGAGAGAGAGACACAAGCAGCATTTACAATAGTTTGCTTTATCGAAGGACAAAGCAGGAAACAGATAACAATTTCCACTAGTGTATTACGGCACTTCAGTATATCAGACTATAACCAAAGTTTAATTTCATTTAAGAAACCAAAGAGCAACAAAAAAGGATAATTTAGGAGATACCTTAAAATGAACGTTTGGGTGAAATATTTTGGTCAGGAACCGCACTTGAGGAGGTTGCAATGGATACTGCTCTGGAACTGAGAAAGCGAGCTGGAAAACTCCACCATCATAAGGAGTTTCAGATGGCCCCTGTGCACACCACGAATGAGCAGTCAATCAGATCATTAACCAAAGCTTTTTTTTGTCTTCTTTTTGGAGGGGGGGTTGGAAGAAAACCATGAAATTGAACATAATGGAGCATATTATAGCGGAGAATACTTTAACAAGAGCCGTCCATTTAAAGATATTAGAATCATCACAAACTAATTGAATATCAGGATCAGCTGTTTTCTCTCTCTGTACTTCTTTGTACTCCTTGAAAAGCCTTGCCCTTGAAGCCTACATCATCATAGAACCAGGGTTAAATGTTCCAAAAGGTACATAACAATAGAAATCTATTAAGATACAGCTATAATTGTCGAAAGGAAAGACCCAAGTCATAAGAGTACTAATTTCGCCACTCTAACATCTTTACTCTAACTAGTTTACACGGTCAATAAAAAGTGCATCCAATTAATAAATTCGAATGACAAATTAATCTTCTATCTTTTTCAATTGTTTTTTAACTTCTTCTCGTGAAAAATCTGATTTTAAATTGTATATCATATATGCATTCTAATGTCAAAGTTGTATGCCACATTACTGTAATTACATATGTACTTATCTTGCTTGCATGGTGCTAGTTTGCAACAAAGAAACCATATAACTGGTCAGTGTATGAAATTGAATGGGTGCAATTAAAAGCAAGTAACAACAAGGAATGACACATACCACTCCCATTTCCTTCCAGGATTTTTAAAAAAAACAAAGAAGTGTTTGCCAACAAAAATAAAAATTAATGAAATGTTTGAGCTGTAAAGGTATTTTTTTCATCTCATGAAAACTTACAGTTACATATTTTTATAAGATAAATATTTTTTTAATGATGCCCCTTGTACCAAAAAGTAGAGAACCTACACCAAAATATGGTTCTCCACAAGAAACATTATCGTCCATACAACTGGGACCTTATGGATAAACCAAAAGGACACCAAAAGCAAGAGACTACTTTGCAATTTTACAAAATTTTGGTCTACCCCTTCAAATGCTCTCCTATTTCTCCAACTTATTAAAAAAATGCTCCTACTACTCTCTTTCCATATAACCCACATAATGGCTAATACTTCTCTTCCCACCTCCTAAAGGTCCAACAATGCAGCAACACCTTTTTTGTCCCCCTACATCACCCATTGCCTTTCAAACCAACTAAGGACTATCGAGCACAATAGTGTAGCCACCTTACAATTCAACAAGAGATGATCAACTTTCTTCGCCCACACATCTGCACATGAAGCCCCGACTAACAAAGGCGATCCTCTTCTTAGTTTTCCACAATCAATATCACATCCCTTGCTGCCAACCATATAAAGAAATACACCTTATTGGGAACCCTATGAACCCAAATAGAGCGGAGCAGAAATGTAAATTCCTCTCTCAATAACAGGATTTAACAGTGAACACACCGTCCCTATGCTCTCGACATTTTCATAAGTTGGATGTAGTGAGCAGTGCGTTTTGCCCATACTGTTCAACCAGGTTATGAAATTCGCCCAACTCCCATCCTAGAGTACTCCTAAACCTCAAATCCCAATGTTTCCCCAGCATATTACCTATGAATCCGTTGAACTATTAACTCTTTCTAGTACGAGACTCTATATATATATATTAGGGAAAGCATCCAATGTTTAATGAATCCTATAAATACTCCTTCATCAAGACAATTCCTTACTTAACTAATCATTGATTCTCACCACAACTCAAAAGTTACTTGATCACTTTTAACTGCCAAATTCCATCCAAGATATCACAAACTACGTGACAATATGACCAAAAATTCCACAAAAACTAAATCCTCTTAAACATTAAACTAATCACTGACTAAAGCTCCGATATCCTATTATACATTATACAAATCACTGACTAAAGCTCTGATATCCTATTATACATCGCCCCTAATCACCGACTAAAACTCCGATATCCTATTATACATCAAATTAATCACTGACTAAATCTCCGCTATCCTATAATACATTGAACAAATCACTGACTAAATCTCTGATATCCTATTATATATTGAACTAATCACTGACTAAAACTCCGATATCCTATTATACATTAAACAAATCACTGACTAAAGCTCCTATTGCACAATAATCAACTGCCAATTTGCCAATTATAAAGAAAAGAACAAGTGATAGCAGTTATGGTCTGAAGTCATTGATGGAAAAACATAAGAACCTAAACCCGAAAACCCAAAACCTACTTACAATAAACACAAACGAACAATTGGGTAATATCAAGATCATCAACCATGAGCAGAACAAGAATAGATTAATAGATCAAGCAAAATGATAACAGAACACAAACCCACAAACCCAAAACCTATTTAACAAACAAAAAATGGAAAATTGAATATGGGTAATAAATATCAAGAACAAAGAAGAATTTCTTTTTATAGATCAAGCTAAGAAATAACAGAAACAAGAATCTAAAAATCAATTCTTTAATAAAAAAAACTGTTAACAAAAGAGAAGATTTTTAAGGGTTACGAACCTGCATCCTTATTGATTCGTCTACAATCAGCACTTCAAAGCTTAAGAAGAACCTAAAAAATACAACAGTATATATAGTAAACACAATTAAAACAAAAAAAAAAAACTACAAAATTCCCATAGTAGATATAGAATAAGCTCAAAGATTTCACCTTTTTTTTTTGCAGAAATTACAGAAAATCTTCAAGAGAAATTAGTATTGTTGTTCGTCGGGCACGGATTCCGATGAGTATCAAAATTCACCGAGCAGTCTTAAGTTTTGGATGGAAATATAGGCCTCATGAGGTTTTAGAAATGTCAAAGTTAGTCTTCCAAGTTTTAAATAGTTATGAAATTTGACTAAGTTTATGTTGTGTTTGTTCCGAAAAGATCTTCGACTAAATTCAAATATGAGAAATTGTTTTTGAAGAAAACTAAATGATAAAACTAATTCCCAAATTGTTTAGTTATATTAGGAGTCATTTGACTTTTTCTGAATGTGAACTCGGGAAAATATGATTGGCCATAAAATTCAAAATTGAATTCTAGATTTTTCAAGAATTCGAAAAATAACAAAAATCTGATTGTTATAGTTGAGTCTCGACTCTTCCAGAAACAATATATCTACCTCCAGGAGAAAGTGATAAGGTTTGCATACACTCTACCGTCCACAAACCCCACCGGTGATCATGAATTTTTTTTGTTTTTTTTTTCAAAGTAAACTCCAGTAAACATGTTTGGCCATAAAATTCAAAATTGAATTCCAGATTTTTCAAGAATTTGAAAAACAACAAAAAATTGATTGCTATAGTCAAGTTGAGACTCTGCTAAAACCATCTTTATCTCCCCGAAGTAGTGGTAAAATTTGCATACACCCTATCCTCCTCAAACCTCGTAGAATTTCATTGTTGTGTGTTGATCTTTTAGTTTTGTGTCATCTTAGCTTATTACATATTACAAATTTACAAATATAGGAAGGCTCCCAAAATTGTATTATCTTCTTACACATTTTCACTTTTAACTTAGCCAATATCTTAAATCATTGCCTGTTGGTGTTTTACTAAATGGTAGTAACTTAAAATACAATATTATATGACAAGTTTACAAATGTCTAGTGAAAAAAGGTTACTGAAAGAATCTGTCTAACTTTGATTCAACCAACTTCACCATTCATTCCTCCAAAAAGTAGGTTCGTTCATCTGTTCAACTATACAAATGAGACATAAAAGAGAAAACTCATTGCAGCAAAATGAGAAATCCACTGAATTTAACAGATCAAAAAGCTTCTAAAAAATAATAAATGAATATATCCTATACATATTCAAGGTAGCAAAAAACGAGAGGTTCCTCGAGTTTCTTTCTTTCCGATCTAGTTATTCTCTCTACAAGAAATGTACACAACTCTCGTCATCTCGTGAAGAACCGTCAAATGCATATGGATGTGTAAATTTGAAAATGAAAGAAGAGGCAACAGAAGCGTAAGAATCAAATAGAATGCTAATATCCCAAAGAAAAGGTGCAAAATTAGTCATTGTCACGTGTTACCAGCCCTCCCGGGAGCACCATTGGTCGATTTGAATTTTGAAAGTTCAACTAGGTCCCCGAACAATTTGTCTTGTGGCTTTGAAGGCTTTCCGGGTGGCACATACGAAGGAGTGGGAACTTGATAAGAACTGTTGTGGACACCATTGTCCCTCATAGAGAGCCCAGACATTCCTTGGTTTAGGAACTGAGTATTTTGTTGTGGAGCATTACCATAACCATAGCTGGCCATTTGGTTGCCATACATTTGCTGGGAATACATATAAGCCATGTGCCCAGATGGCATTTGTTGTGGATACAAACCCGCTGGCTGTCCACCTTGGAATTGTTGTTGAGGATGCAAGCCTTCCATCTGACTGCTTTGCATGGCCTGATTGTTCATCATACCTGGCTGTCCACCTTGGAATTGTTGTTGAGGATGCAAGCTCTCCATCTGATTGTTCATCATACCAGGCTGTCCAGCAGTGTTTGGCGAAGCATACATGCCGTGGAGGTATGTACCGCCGGCTAGTTGCTGGCCGTTCGCTGCTACCAGCTGATTATTTTGCATTGACATAGCATGTGAACTGCCAGGCATCACCTGATTATTGTGCATTGCTAGAGCTTGTGAGCTACCTGGCATCGACGGATTATTTAGCACAGGCTGAGCATGAGGGCTGCTCATTATTTGGTTGTCTTCTGCCTCAGTTTCCCACGGAGGAAGGGCAAAAGGATTAGTGCTTTGAGTTCCTATTCAGAAATTGAATGAGCAAGGGTCTTAAAACATGAGCAATTCATAGCACCACAGAAATTGAACAAGGAGAGGGTCTTGAAAGGTTTTAAACATTAAACAATTAAGATTTAAGAAGCATATTTTCTTAATGTCTTCCCTAATACGACTTCTATCTACTAGGTCTCTAAATGAACCAGGCAGACAAAGCTCAAAAGGACAAAATTCAAACAAGGCTTCAACACAACATACATATTCTTTTTAAATTGGTCGTGTTGGCTTGTTGGGTTAGCTTACATGCACCTCAACTAACCCACCAGGCAGTACTATCCAGCCAACAAGCACAGATTACCAAGGTACACAACAGGCATATTTCCAAGATACTTCATTTTTGTTTTTTTAGCAGGTCCTTAATACTGTAATACAAGTGGAAAGCATGCAGGATAAAATAGGAATCACCGTAGACTAGAGAAGCAGGCTGTTGTTGCTGCGACATCTGTTCGTTCCAGGCAGGAGTGGAGCCTTGAGCATAGCTCATACCAGGAACACTTCCATTTGGGTACAAAGATGGCTGTACAAAATGAAAATTCTGTTGCTGCTGAAATTGAGGGGATGAAGGATGTGCCTGACCAACTGAATTTGTAGAGGGTGTGGTGCTTGGCTGTGCAAACATGTCGAAAATAGCAAGGGCATTCTGCTGTAAAGGACTTGCTGGCTGAGGTTCTCCAACAGGAACAAGCGCAAGAGCATTCTCAGCTGTTGGTGAGCCAAAGTCAATTCCACTCAGAAGATCTATCATAGGGACAACTTTTGTTGGAGTTGTTGATTGACCATTAGCCGATGGAGGAGCAGGAAGAAGCGTTCCTAAAGCACTTGATGCAGATCTGGATAGCACAACATATATGTTTAAGGAACAACAATAATGTACCCAGTACAATCCTACAAAGTGGGGTCTGGGGAGGCTAGAGTGTACGCAGACCCTTGAGTCGAGGGTCTATCAGAAACAGCTTCTCTACCTCTAAGGTAAGGTAGAAAGGTAGAGATTCATTTATTTTTGTAAGAAATATTAACTGTCCGACAAATATTCGATAATCTAGGGAATTCATGTCTACTGATTTTAGGTATGAGAATCTTATATCCAAATTTCTCAGATCCTTCTTGAAACCAATACATCAACTCAAAAGTCTTTTTTTAAAAAAAAATTAATACGGGCAAAGCCCATTTCAAAAGTCAAGTTATTAAGAAAAGGCTAAAAAAAGTGTACATTAGATTGGTAAGAAGAAATAAGAAAGAATTTAAGTACCCTTGGTCTGACTTGTTGCTGGTTCCAGTATCAATAAGAGGACTATCAACATCTACAAGGGATCGGGCAGGTTCAGATTTTGATGTTTCCCCTTTAGCAGAATTTCCCGATGAAATAGCTTCATGTTTGGCCAATAAACGCTGTAAGTCATCATTCAGTGCTAGTCCTTGGCATAGCAGTGACTCATCCCTGGATCAGGTAAATGTAAGGTTCACAGGAACCACATATGTGGTGCGTGACAAAGATGGGAGAAGATAGATGACAGATAAAACGTCCATCTTAAATTCAAAATTGTTTTAAAGTTCAATATTTTATAGTAATATGGCCAGTCTCTGCAATTTACAAGAAGTTAATGAAAAACCCATCTGAGAGAAAAGGTTAACTCAAATTACTTGAATTTTACAGTACATTTAACAACAATAGATGGAGAAAGAATATTTGGCCTTCAACTTTTATATCTAGCTAAGAACAAACCCAGGTGAACATGTAAGAAGCTTCAGCTTTCAAATAAATATTTAGACTGACCCTTCGACTAGAAAAAGGAGCATTCTGTAATTACAGGAGTTTAAGGTTAATTTCAGAAATAAGAAGCATATCAAGAAGAAAAAGAAGCACATCAAGATATCTAGAAAAACGTCACGAGAAATGGTCAAGTAAGACAAGGCCTTACGTAGTCGAGTTCACAAGGTGTACCAATCTCTGTTTGTAGGTACGGCATTGTTCCACCAAATCAACAATCACATCTTGTCTGAGTCCCTGTAACCCCACATGCAAATATATTGCATCAAATAAAGAAAGACATAATTCAACAAAAGTAAACTGAACAAGAATGAAAATATCTTAGAAGGAACAATCCCTTGTTTCAATTTTTTTCTGCTCCAATAGTCCAATTAGCATCTAAATTTAAACATCTAACTTGTTGAATCAAAACATTTGGTCTCAATACTTCAATACACTAGCAAGGGAGCATATCCCTTTAGACATATTATGCGTATGGCCTTTACCTCTTTGTTTTCAGGACCTAATGCATTCAGCATTTCAGCAAGGACATCCATAATACCACGTGCATTCTGGATCTCCGTCAAGCTAACAATAGAAACATGCCAAAAAAAATCAAAGAAAATTAATTAGCATAGCAATAAACATGCATACATTATCTTTATAGTGTATTGTTATTTATACTTGTTTATGACGTAAATTTTTCTTACCATTTGTAATTGTAATACAACTGGATACCAACAAGAAACCTAAGAGAGAAACTCATAAAATGTGAAATGGTAGTAGGATCACTAGGTTGTTATCATCTTAAACCAGATGAAGTCGAATTATACTGCTTTCAGCTTCTTAAGGAAATTCATAAATGAACTCAAAAAGAAATTTCCCATACAAATCCATTTTTTAAATCCACACATAGCACATTTTCACGAGTGGCAGAAAAACAAAAGTAATAAACATGCATGTGTTATCCTTATGGTTTATTTTGTGCATACTTGTTTATGAAGTAAATTGTTCTTACAGTTTGTAACATAATTGAATGACAACAAAAAAACTAAGAGAAAAACTCATGAAATTGGAAATAGTAATCAAATCGTCAGGTTTTAATTGTACATCTCAAACCTGTCCAAGTCTAGTTTTACCCTTTTTTGGTTCTTAAAAATATTCATAGAACTAACAAGCACTCAGATCAAGATCTAATAATACAGGTCGTCAATTCAATGGACATTGCATGCTAGGAAGACCGATGATTTACTAGCAATCAAACTCAGAGGCTATTTGATTTTAATCACCTTTTGAGGGAAAAAGTAGTATTAGCAATAATTGAAGAAATTAATGTAGTCCTAAACCTCTCGTAAGTTCAAACTTTCCAGACGCTAGTCAGTAATAAATTCTGAAATTGTGTTTGTCCATGAGAAACTGTCAAGGTATGCATTATAAACTACTAATCAAACAAGTGAATGCAAGGACAACAAGAGCGATTCCTATACTGATCCTCCATTCTCATATTTTTCTGACCAACTAAACTAGCTACACATGTTGAATGCTGACAGCTGGGTAACCGGATTAACGAAACAGAAAGAATGTTGGAAATTCCTCAGTAAACACAAACGACCTGATAATATTAAAAGTAAAACAGACCTCAAGGTGGGATACTCAGCATCTGCTGAAGACTCTGCTGCATCCTGTCCAGATTCAGGCTTCTGAAGATTACGTGGATCAGATGACAGTGAAAGTGTTTGGGGAGGTGGGAGCGCAAGTGCTGCTCTCTGAGGGAATACTGCTCCAAGGCGCTGAAAGTCAAGCAATACATTTCAAAACATTTTCTATGGAGTGAGATGTCAAACAAGCATATAGAAAGTACATATCATAGCAATGGGCATGGACAAAATCCAAGTTCAGCAAGTAAAACCAAGCATTTGGTTTTGGGAATTTAGCAACCAATTATCAATAGGTATATACAATTACTATTGGTTGGACAGGTACTTGGTTCTCTTCATGGTGATTCATATAAGGCCCAGAATAACTTACTTCAGGAAAAGAGAATGTTTACCCTCCAAGTAGTCCCTATTACTTATTTTGTTACTTACTGCTCAACTTACTCTCCAAAGATCTTTCACTGCTCCAATGCACTGAAAGTCGAACAACATATTTGCAAAACATTTTCTATAAATTGAGGTATCAAAGCCCTCTTTCAAAAAATAAAATAAAAATTGAAGTGTCAAACAAGTATATATAAATTATAATCATAACAACTGGGCATGGACAAACTCCAAGTACTGGTATAAATTCAGTCAGTACAATCAAGCATTTAGTTTTGGAATTTTAGCAACCAACACATGACATCAACTGGTATGAACCAGTAGTATTGTTTGAATAGGTTCTCGCTTCTCTTTACAAAATAATTCATATAAAAGGCTCCAGAATAACTTACTTAAGGAAAAGAGAACTTTTACTCTCCAAGTAAACCCTATTGCTTATATAGTTTCTGCTTAGGTGGTAAGTTAAGAAACTGAACTTCTATGGCTGGAGCCAGGTGACTTGTCACATAAACCCAAATAATTCCAACCCCTAATAGCGATGAAAAATAACTTCAAATAAACTTATAATAGAAGAGTTAAAAAAACAGCATTTCAGTCTCACCAACAACTCTTGGTAGGCTCCATAATATTGAGGGTATCTCGCCCTTGGTCCTCCAAAAGCTTCTTGCCAAGTGTCAATCGAAACTAATATCTTTTCCTTGACATGAAAGTCGGGCTGCATTTGCAAAACAGTACAAGATTGATGCCTGTATTTTATGAAGGGGAAGGATTCCAAAATAACATAAGGGAGGTTCAGAGTCTGCAATCACCTTCTTCTTTACCATTTTCACCATCTGATGAAGAAGACCTTTCTCAGCGACGTGCATATGCACAATGTCTCCACAATTCTTCACAATTGCTTCCAAAAGCTGAAGAATGGTAACATTCAGGTTAAGCATGTGGCAAGTCAATTTTCTATATGGCAAGCCAACCAACGAGAATACCATAATTCTCAAGGAACAGAATAAACCCTTACAAAATTGAAGTGATATAAGCAAATCAATACATATCCAAGCACCCAATTTATTTATTAATTTAAGATTAATCAAACATTTTTCATTGCAGATACACCAAGGTGAACATTTTGATCTGATATTGTGGCTCGACCACGATCATCCAAACGAACCCCAACTACCTAAAAACAGAAGACTCTTTACACCAAAACATACATGAAATAAAGAGGATCTTTTGATCTTGTTACGTCATTCTCATTATTTGGCATGTCCTCTACTGCTTTCTTTCCAAATAAGACAATAGAGACATAATATCTTCTTTAGTATCCAACGCAACGTTACTTCATTCAGCATTGTTGTTAATGCCCAAACATTATTCTCGGTGTCCACTGATTGGGAGGAGATGGTACAAGATGTGTAACAAGTTCAACTGCTCAGGTTGACCTCAGATCATTCGCCAATTATGCTAGATGGAAGTAGAAGGAAAAGCTTACGGATTCCGTTCAGGTTTGAGAATATGTGGCTCTAAACACCATGATTTGAAGGTAGAGTGTATGCTTGGTGGAAAAGGTATGAAATTACTGGCACACCATCATTCCAACTTTCTAGCAAGTTGAAAATGTTAAAAGGAGATGTAGGAAGTGGAATAAGGAGGTGTTTGGGAGGGTGGAAGTTAAAATGAGGGAGCAAATAAATGAGGTGGGACATATTAAGCATGTGGAAGGGATGAGATAGAAGAGAGGGAGGGAGTTAGGAAGGAGGAGGCAAAGGTGGAGCTTGCTGCTTTTGTGGCCGCTCAAGAGACTAGTTGGATGCAAAAATTGAGGGTTTTGTATTGAAGGAGGGGGATTGGAACACAAAATTCTTCATAGGGTGGCGGTAGAAAATAGGATAAGGAACTTCATTGAGTCGTTAGAGGTTAATGGGGAGGTGTTTGAGGGGGAGGAGGAAGCAAAGGGGGCCATTGTAGGCTTTTAAGAACATTTGTTTTAGGAAGATGTTGAGTGGAGACGAAATTAGGGGGTTAGTATTTAGTCAAATAGGGGAGGGAATGAGGGAGTGGTTGGAAAGGGCTATAGAAGAAGAAGAGGTGAGAGAAACAGTGGCAAGATGTGCAGGGACAAGGCTTCGGGACCGGATGAATTCACTTTAGCTTTTCTTTTCCAACAGTGTTGGAGTATAGACAAAGGTGAGTTGTTGCAAACCATTGCAGAATTCCAAGAAACAGCGGAGTTTGAAAGAAGTCTTAATGCATCCTTTGTTACTATTGTGCCAAAGAAGGAAGGTGTGACAAGCATAAAAAGACTTTAGACCTATTAGTCTAGCATTTACAAGATTATACAAAAGGTGCTTTCTAATAGACTAAAAAAGGTTCTGGATGAGACGGTGTCCACTTCTTAGAATGCGTTTGTGTAAGGAAGACAGATATTGGATGTAGCTTTGGTGGCAAATGAAGTGGTTGATTCCAGAAAGATAAAAAGTGAGCCAGGAATTTTATGTAAGTTGGATCTTGAGAAAGCTTACAATCATGTGAATAGGGATTTTCTGGATTCTATGATGTTGATGATGGGACAAGTGGAGGAGATGGATCAAGTTTTGAGGGCTAGATTTTGTATTGGAGAATGAGAGTCTTCGTAGCTTCTTGGGAGCTCGAGGGGCTTAAGACATGGAACCATTTATCCCCTATGCTCTTTATCTTGGTGATGGAAATTTTGAGCAATATGATGGATGGGCCGGTCAGCGGAGGACTATTGAAGGGTTTTGATGTGGTTATCAGAGGGCATAGCAATGTGACAGTTACTCGTTCATTATTTGCAGCTGACATGTTGTTTTTTTGTGATGCAGATGTGTTCCAGCTAGCTCATTTGAGATTGTTTTTATTTGATTCCAGGTTGTGTCAGGCCTTAAGATCAACCTCAGAAAATGTGAGATCACACTGATGGAAGTACTGGATAATATTGAGAGATGGCAGAAGTGTTGAATTGCAAGGTGGGTACTCTACCTACTAGCTATCTAGGCTTACCTTTGGGTGCTTCAAGTAGAGACCTCTTACAAAAGGTAACCTAAAATAAAGGAAGGAGACCAATCCAAAGGAAACCCTTTAACCAGAATGGAACTGACAGCTTCTTGTAAACCATTCATCGAACACATCCCTCGTTCCAATCACTCTACCAAATCTCCAACTTGGAAATTCTTTTGTAATCTCAATTTGTTCTCAATTTCCTTGATTGAAACACAAAGAGTCATAGTATCTTCCCAAATTCTTGGTTCTACAGTTCGAAGTTTATCTTCCTTTTTTACTTTGATATAGTAAATTCTTGGTTCTACAGTTCGAAGTTTATCTTCACAGGGTATGTTGTGGTTTGGAAGTTCATCTCTGTATAACTTTATTGTGTGTTGAACCATCTCTCTCATGAAAACAAGTAGAGAAAAATATCTGTGGGGGATTAGCTTTCTGGGGACACCAAAGATTACGAAAGATTGCCACAAAAGACACAAGATAAAAACTTGACCTGAGAACTTTGGGAATTAAAACAAATACGAGAAAAGAACACTTTAAGCTGGGAATTTCTTTTAGTTTACAATTTAAGTGGACCAAAGCATAAACTGTGTTCAAAAGTTACAGAAAGAAAGATGCTAGAGGGAATATGTTTTATCTCAGCTACTAGCTTTGCTTTGTACCAAGCACCATATTCTGTACCACAATATGAATATCTTAAACAGTTTTAAATGGCTGTTGCCATTTGGACATCCTTTTTTCTTTTTCTTTTTTTCCTTTTTTATTTCCAAAAAAGAAGGGTTGCCATTGGAACATCCATATCTTCATGCAGTTTTTTCTTCTAATACGTTTCTTCATGAATATTGCCTTGTCAACCAGAAATATCAGGAAAGTACTAAGCAAATATATAACTAATAAACAGGCAATTTGTATCTAAGAACTACATTGACATATGTCACTTGAGAGAGTAACAATTGAACACATATATAATTGACTAGATTAAGTTGCGCAATTAATGCATAAGCATATTTTGCAGAAAGTTCCTACTGTTTCTCCCACCTAATTCTCAGTGACGCTATTTTTAACAAACAAAGACTTTTGACATAGGCTAAATATATGCAATAGTACCAAAATTTTACAACAAACAATTAAATCTAGCAAGAGTTCTACACGTCCCTTCAAATTTTTCGATAAGATACATGCTCCTTCATCTTTATCTCTCCAAATTAAAAATCAGCTCTTATATTAACTGGTATTCGAACAAGTTATGTCAGAAAGGTTGAAATGCAAATGTTAAGATTGAATAGTTCCCAAATACAGGAAGATATCAATCTCTTTGGACGGAATTAAAAGGAATGATTATCACACAATAAAACGTTTTTAAAAATAATTAGTTTGTTAAGAATCTCTTAATCAAAATGAAAACAGATATTACAGAGGAGATAGATGAAAGTAAGGTACATTGGATAGTCAATGTACAAAGACTTGGATAGTCATACTGAGCTTCCCAATCAAGTAAAGGGGATAGTCAATATGGACAGATGGGATATTCACTCTTTCAGGATCAAAATGAACAAACCATCCCATATCATCTATGATCCCCCATAGGTTTTGATTTTAATCATATTTTTGACTAAGTATAGCTTAGTAAACTCCCCTCAATGATCATGTACAAAGTTTGGTATGCCAAACTCAAGTTGTAAGTTTTTGCACATCAATGATTAATGGACTTATTTTTTTTTTAAAAAGGTACATTGGATAGACCAAAACAATTAACAATCAGCAGTAGGATACTTTCAATTAATAATAGGAAAATTGGCGCACCCATGATACAATATGTTGAAGAGAAACCAATACTCTATACTGTTAGAGCTTTATTAGTAGCATTGAGGGCATATTACTTCAAGTATTTCATTATATCAGCACTTTAATAGTCCTCCAGTATAATGGTGTTTCTGTTGTTGCTAATAGTAAAGGAGAAATAGTGAACATAAAAAGTAGAAATGGTAGCACATTGTACAAAATGACTGTAGACGAAATATTTGCTCAGGACTCCCATTCAAAAAAAAAAAGAAGGAAAACCAACAAAAAAGATGGAGGGTAAGGAATTGATAATCCATTCAGTTCAAGCAAGTATTGAATTGTGGGATTTAATTTTTTGATAAGGTACAAGCGTCGACAGAAATAGTTAGGGTATTGCGCAAGGTATTATGGAATTTAATATTTTCAAAAGCTTACTGTCAGGGCGAGTAGCTGGACTTTTGATCTCCTACTGCCAAGACGCTTTTTTATTCCTTTCACAACATCTTTCGCTTGCCTGGGGAACAAAAATTAAGCAAATAATAAGAACTACCTTCACCAATCTTCAGTCCAAACAAAAGCAAACACCTCAATGATTATGCCAAATATTTAAAAATAGAAAAACAAAAGAAAAAGGGAGATTACGTTGAGGCTAGAAGAACCTCAGTTCTTGATTTTACTTGGATAAAAAACTCATATAATTAGTTCATATCATCCACAAATGATCGACTTGCTGGAGAACTTGATGGCAATATATTGTTAGGTAAGCACATGATTAGTGATCCACTTCACTAATAAAAATCTGCCAACAGTAGATTGAATACCCTGTTTTCCTGCACCAGCGCCATTGTTTCCTTTTGGTCAAACATCTCAACGAAAAGACCAACATGAAATGGCCTCAGAGATAGCTTCTTCCACAGGAAATGTGAAGTTTGCATGTTCAAGATGATTATAGCCCGATAAATGATGAATCTAGGTATCAAACAACTATAAAATTCCATTATTTACTTGTATATTTTCACCACCAAAAAAAGAGAGGAGTTATCTTCTCTTCCTTAACAACTTTTTAATCCCAAAAGAAAGGCTCTCTTCATGACAGTGTTATACTCCCTTTGTTCCATTTTATGCCTTTCTTTCCTTTTTAGTTATTTAAATTATGTGTCTTACTTTTCTTTTTAGTCTAAGAATGCCACTTTCTATATTTAGTAACTCTTAATTCCAACACCTCACATGGAATGTTTAAGACCGCAAAATTCAAAGGGCATTATGGTGCATTATACACATCTTTAGTTTAGACCACAAGAATCAAAGATCTTACTTAATCTCTAAAACTCCGTACCTAGTCAAACTAAGATACATGAAATGAAACAAGGGAGTAACATACTAGCCTCTCATAATAGCCTAGTGAGTAATGAAAAGTAGACAGATTTCATACAATAACCAGCAAGCACCAGAAACATGAGGGCACTATAACCAGGAAACATAAAAGTTGCTGCTATCACAACAAAATTAGATGCCAATAGCGGCCAAAGGACAAAAGATAAAAACGTAAAAATATAAAACAATAAAAACAAAAGATAAAAAAACAACATAAATAAATGAAGAACGGCCAAGGGTACTCCTCTAGAGCCTATATGGACAATTTGGAGAATAGGAAATAGGAGAACTTTTGAAAGGACGAGAAACTCCTTGCACGAATTAGGAGGTCTTTCTTGTTCCTGTTACTTTTTTCTGCACCTATGAGATTCAATGTAGCATTGATCATCGGGTGCTTTTTGTAGAGAATCACTCATTTGTTTAGATTCTTTTCTTTTGCCTACCACTTGTGGCAAATTAGGAAAACTATTACTTTCTAACAAATAGGGACTAAGACTTGTCATTCTGCTCTCTAATGAAACATATACTGTTCAAGCACATTTTGCCTGCATGAGGTGATACACAAAGAAAAGCAGCACGGTTAACTAGTCATATATTACCCGATAAATTGTCTGTCCTAGTCATACCAAGCATGAAACTGAAACACACTTGAAAGCACTTTAAAGTTATGCATTAGCAAGAACAAATAAGGAAAACTCACTTGCTAAATTCTCATTAAGCTAGGACTCTTCAAGCAACACACAGAGAACATCACTGTTAATTAGTATCAATAAGGTGCTGCAATGATAGCTCAGCTATTTCCTTTTTAGTTTCTTCTCATTTAAAGAAAAATTACTTTTACCAACTTATTCATGAATCCTGATTCCTTCTAAATCCTATCTTCCAGTTCCCACCAAAACAGTGTGTAGCGGGGCATGGCACAACAATGACCTCAAGTGTAATACTCCCTCCCTTTCAGTTTATGTAACATATTTTCTTTGTTCATCTGTTTCAAAAAGAATGTCACCTTTCTATATTTAGTAGTCTTTATTTCCAACATTCTCATTTTACCTTCATTCCCTTAATGACACTCTTTTGATGGCCAGAGTTATCCCAGTACCTGTGTTGGTGGGAGGTAGCAGGTACTTGATGGAATTAGTCGAGGTGCGTGCCAGCTGTCCGGACACCACCCATAAAAAAAGATTTGAAAACCTCCTTCGCATTATTAAAATTATGCTCACTTAAATTAACACATGAGATGAAACGAAGGGAGTGGTATATGAAGATGCAAACCTAGTTAATGAACTCAACATATATAGTCCAGCACAGTTCCATAATCACAAGAAGATAATATTACCATCAATCAATCAGCTATGCATTGTAAAGTGACTGAGAAACTATGGCAGTGGTTCATTAGCCTCAGGGGTATTAGATGGACCATGACAAGGAATACTACAGATGTTCTAGCATGTTGGAATAGAGATGAAAATCAGTCAAGACACAAGGAGAGATGAAAGATTGTCCCTGCCTGCATCTAGTGGACAATATGGAGGGAGAGAAATCAGAGATGTTTTGAGAACAAAAGCAATCCCTTCCAAAGCCTAAAAATGAACTGTTAAGTGATTTTACTTTTGGTGTATCCATACTGCACCGAAGGATCAGGGGGCTATTAGCCCTATTTTTAGATAGTTTTGAAGGGAGATAGGTGATAGATCTCTTTTTTGTCTGTCCCTCTACCATTTTGATGTAATTACTACAGATTACAGAAGTACACTAGTGGTGTATTTCTCTGTTTATAATACTAGTTAACTTTCTCAAAAAAGAATCAATCAACAATGCATCAATCCATAATTAGTAGGATCAACTTTATCAATCCTATATATCCATTCCGGTTTTGAGGTCACTTCATTCCAATGCTAGCAAAAAAATCTCGCAAGGCAGAGGTTTTCTATAATTCACCCCCAATTCAAACTAGCTAGAATTGACTATATAAACCGTATCCATTCCACTCTATTCAACTCCATTCCTTTGCAAAAGCGGCAACTGATTTGTCTTATAAGACATTCTTTATCACCCATTTTTAATGGTTTTGTAAAAAACTAATTTACATGTATCTCGATTATTTCACCAACTATGTGCATTCTCCTGCAAGTGCAAGACCAAAGGGCTCTGTCCACTTAGCCTTTGGAAAATGAGAAGAAATCACCTACTACTGCCAAGAATCAAATCTCTGTCTCTCATGGTTTTCGTTTCATCTTCATCAAAAGTAGGCTAAGTTTTTCTTTTACGGATAACCTCTCTTGTTCTTTCAGACTCTCTTTTTTTTAAAGGTGAATATTTTTATCTCTTGTTCTTCCCGACTCTTCTCGGCCTTGAGATCAAGTGTTAGATTAATTAAGGGTTCCCTAAAACCAGAAGTTCTCTAAATCTCACACTTACAACTACATTAACATACAAGCCTCTGCTGTAAGTTAACAAATCAAAAATTATATTTGCAAACGTTCAAAACAACTCAAAAACGAAATAATAAACAACAAAATTTACATGCAAAAATAGAGAAAGAGAAAAGAAAAGAAGTTAACTTTTTCCTAAAACTAAAAACGCATACACTAGCATACCCCCTATCTAACTAAAACCTACTACTATCAAAAGTTCAAACTTTTCAATTACAAACAAACTAACCAGAAAGCCAAATCATACTTCTAAATCAAATAGGCAATAGCAAAATCTTAGATAACAAAAATAGAGAAAAGATATTTCTTATAAAACTAAAAGGTCTTTAAATCTCACACCTATTGCTACACTGGCATCTAAATCTCTACTAATTACTACAGAAATCATACAACTTCTTCACTTACAAATATTCACAAAAACCAGCTCATAATCGAAAAAAGATAAAAGCAAAATTCTACATGCTTTACAGAGGAGAAAAATTACTTTTCAAAACTAAAATTGACATACAGATTCCAGAAGTTAACCATATACTACAACTACTACTGAAATTTACAGCTTTATCACAATCATTCAAAAAAAAACATGCAAAAGGGGAAAGCATAAAAAAGGAATATGGAGAAGCATACGCTGGATCGCGACTGCATATATCGCAGATCTCGACATTCATCGCCCAATCAGGACCCATGAGCATATCGCTCGTCGCTCGTTCCACCAAAAAATTCACCATCCTTTTACCGCCAGAAAAAAAAAATCCGTCACCGATCAAACAATAAATTGATCGCCGGCGAACTCAAATCTCCGGCGTCAAAAAAATCACCGGCGAGATTCCGAAAAAACGAACTCAAATAATCGTCTCAAATCATATGATTCTCTCTCAATAGATTGCATTTTTTCTTATGATCATAATTAGTTTTTTTTTTTTTCCATAAGCAAGAATAAAATAAAAAAATTAACCAATCGGAAGAGAACACGTGTATTTTTGAAAAAAAAAGTTTTCTGTTTTATCGGCTCCTATTTAAATCTATTATGGACCAAATTCAAATACCTATAAATTATAATCAAGTTTTTAGTTAATTTAAATCCCAAATAGTTAGATTTACATTTATTCACAACGAGGTTTATCATTCATTTCTAAAGTTCAAACTTCTTTCTACCTAAACTTGCGGCTTCTTTCATCAAAGATAGGTGTGAGCTAATTTTCTCGCTCCATTTCGACACCAACGAATATTCAACTAAACACTCTATTTTGTGCTCAGAGAAATCCATTCAAGGAATTTTCCAATTCCTTGACCGGGTCTTGAAAACCCGGATGATGCCATAAAAAAAGAAAAAAAATAGAATATACAAATACGTCGTACACCCCAAGAGAACCTTTTAAAGAACTATTAGTACCCTTTACTTAAGAGATTACTTTCTTAGTAGTTGCTAAAGGCTTCTTTCTTCTATATCAGGAATATAGGTCAAAAGTGATCTTCAACTTGACTTTATCTTCAACAATAAGTTCTAATTATTTAGATAAATAAAAGAAAATGAAAAGAGAGAATTTTAATTAAGACTTAAGAATTTTAGTTAAAAACAGAGGAATTCCAACCATCCTGCCACTAGGGGCGGAGCTACACTTACTCGAAGGGGGTCAAGTTACACCCCTTTGTCGAAAATTATTTTGTATAGATTGGTTAAATTTTAATTTTATAGACAAGTCGAAGATTTGCATAGTAGTTAAGATATTGCCAAACTTCTTAAGGTTTTATGTTCAATCTTAGCTAGTGACAAAATTAAATATTTTGACATTCCTTTGATGAATATTCTAGCTCCGTCACTGCCTGCCACACATCCTCATGGTGATCTTTTTAACATTTTTACTAAAAAAAAATTGTAAGTTTTGATATGCATATTTATGATTTGTAAAAGTTATACATTTCATTGATATCTACATCCTTTTTTTTAACTAATGCAGAAAACAAGAATGGAATGTGAGAAAAATCAAACAGTTTTTGACCTTTGGCCATAATACAACTTTCATTCATATGAAGAACCATTAGAAACCTTATTTTCCTAATTCCTATAAGACTTGATGAGTGAGATTGATCAATCTTGAACCTCCAATCACCATTCCAAGGAAAATGTGTGTTTATGGATATACTGTTCGAGCAAAAGCTACTGAGTTCAGCCTCCGCTCATCAATAGGGAACCGGAACTCGCACCGTGGGAGGCCCTGACTTCATATCTTCCAAGAGAAGATTTAGCAGAGCTTGTGTCACAGGACCTTCTCTACCTACATTAAGGAGGAGGAAGAAACAGAAAGGAGATCAGAATACAATCAAGTAAAGAAGCCAAAATTTCATTTGTAACGTCTCGAACGATAGTAAATTTATGTCACCCTTGCATAATTATATGAAAACTAGCTTCAACAGAACAAGGTTTAGATAGGACTTGTGTGTTTAGAGAGAGTGTACATATGTTGGTATCTAATATCTGTCCCGTAGCCACATGCAGTTAAGGGTGGTCAGTTGAACATCCTTGATGAAATTTGTCTATCTAGTCTTAGTTTGTCGAGCAGTACTTACGTTGGATCCATTAATCAAGAAAAGATCATTTCGTGCTCGAATTTTGAAATATCAGGCTTTGAGCAAAGCATAAGAAACCAAAGCAAATGGAACAAGGGGGGAAACAGTGCATAGTTAAATATTGTTTCGATGGAAGCAGAGAAACGCTTACCATTACCGATGACTTCTTCATCCCACTGCACCACCGAGCGTACAAGAACCCCACTACCAATTAACATCATCTCATCTGCTCTTTTCGCGTCCTCTACAGACACATTTTCTACTCTAATGCCCCGAAGTTTACCTTCCTTAACTAGATTTTCTGCCAGAACCACAACTCTTTTAGCTGTACAGCCACTGAGAATTTTGTCAAAACAAGGCATCAGAAGTTCCTTTTCCTTTGTAACAAAAGCCACATTCATGTTCGGCCCTTCAGCAACAAAGCCATCGTCATCCAACCAAATTGCGGCATATGCATCATTTTCTTCTGCTTCCATCTTGGAAAGTGCATTCGGAAGATAATTAACACTTTTCATGACAGCAAACTGTGGGGGTTTAATCGGGATGGATGACGTTACAACTCTAATGCCCCTGTGATCAGGAGGTGATTGATCTTTAATTACAATAGCATAAAGAGTTGCTTGATGACAGCCGGATGAAGATAGTTGAAAATCACCAGGTCCTGCCGAAAGCCAGTATCTTAAAGAACCTTTTCTGCACTTGGAAAAAATTACTGTACGGATGAGAATCTGTCTAATGCTTTCCCTATCGAAAGGAATTTGTATTTTGGCCATGGTTGCAGATCCCAAGAAACGATCAAGGTGTTGGTCCAACTCATAAAGGTATCTGATGGTAGATAAGAAATAAGACAAATAAAGTAAAACATAAGAAAATCAACTATCTTTTAGCTTCTCATTCTTGTTCAGTCATGTCGATTACAGCTAATCCCACACTTGAGAGTTGCTTATCAAATGTATTGCTAGAAATCGACAATTTTCCAACATAGGACATAAGATAAGGGTTCAAGAGTAGCTAGAAGAGCTAATTGAACAAAAAGGACAAGAATTTGGCCAAGTTAGAGAGACAACCAATTAAGTTATAGTGTGTTCTATCTGCATGAAAATCAGACCTCATTATCTCAACTTACGAGTACGAAACACCACCGAATGTAAAGGGCTTTGTATCACAATTTACATGTAGACACATCTGAAATCCCCAAACAGCATATTTCCATAAAACACTGCAGGATAATAAATTGACTAGTCGAACTTTGCAATGAATTCATACCAAGACAAATTTTATCAAAGGAGATGCATGAGCATGGCTACTTGGATATGTGTTTAATGTAATCAAATGCAGCTAAATCTATATAGGCCCTTTTTAGGCTTGATGTACAGTACATACAGGAAATGAAAATTCGATCTCACAAATCAATTTCCGTAGAAAACGAAAAGATAAAGAACCGAAATTATTGTTAGAAATGCTAACCCATCTATAATGGCAGCAGTATCAAAGACACCGTGCCCTCTATGAACCATGTGATCATCCATGGGGATCACCATGGCAGCAGTATCAGTTGTGATTCCACCAAAAACGCTCGAGTACATTGCCAAATAAAGCTGCTTGGTCTTGTGACCTTCTCGACTTGTTCTCATCCTCTCAATAACCTTTACAGGGAAAACAAAGACCATTTACTTTTGAGAAGCCCCTTTTATCAATATCAGCTACAAGGTTTTTGTACTCTATGAAGTAACCCCAGAAATTTATCGATTATTCATTGATACTTTGAGGTTATCATCTTTTAGCAATACACAATGTAGAAACCAGTTTTTTCTTTTCTTTTTATTTTCTTCATTTCTAGTGAAAACCAGGATTCGTAATCATACAGGACATGTAAGTTCCAGATAATCCATTCTGAAGAAGGTGCTACGAAAGAGAAATGAAGCTTATCAAGACAGACAACAAAGTAGACCATGTAAAAGGGCAGCCCGGTGCATTAAGCTCCCGCTATGCTAGGGGTCCGGGGAAGGGCCGGACCACAAGGGTCTACTATATGCAGTCTTACCTTGCATTTCTACAAGAGGCTATTTCCACAACTCAATATATTAGTCTTGGACTAATAATATATTTTTATATTTTTTCTCCATTTGCGCCTTTTTTCATTAAAGTTCATACTTTATTTGCACTTAAAGCCCCAACGGACCTTAGAGCTTTTTTGCGCTTTTTGCTTTTGATAACACTGTTTAAAACAAGATGGCAAGGTGAAATTTAGCACCAGTTGCTCAATTCTCCTATTAGCAGTACTTGCCCTTGTATAACTAGAATACAAACCACATAGAGGGAGTGATGGCCAGAAAATGTACTGTTCACTTTTTACGTTCTAACAAACTCTATTCTCCATTATATTGACTCTTTCTCACTGTTTTCAGGTAATATATACTCCCTTCGTTTCAATTTGCTCGTCATACTTTCCTTTTTAGTCCGTACTAGTAGGGTGGAAGCCTGGAAGGTTAGTAAGAAGGAGTGCATCTACACGAGCAAGTAGGAGTACGTATTGGCTTGTCGCACTTACTTTTTGTTTTCTTGTTCATCAATTTAGGTTACTATATGTTATTTCATACAGTTCGATTATAGGATTATCGTTGCAGTACTGTTCTATACCATCTGTTTTTTTTATTGTCTCTTATGCTTCCATTGCATCTTTATCTAAAATGTTTTTATCTTGAGCCAAGGTCTATCGAAAACATCTACGCTACCTCACCTCTGAGGTAGAGGTAAGGTCTGCGTACACTCTCTCCTCCCCAGACGCCACTCTGTGGGATTACACTGATATGTTGTTGTTGTTGACTTACCATTTTAATCCGTTTAAAAAAGAATATGTGTTTCCTTTTACAACAACTCTTTAATGCTTATTTGTTAGGACCGAAATAAGCAAGTGTAATGCGGAAGCTTGCAAAGCAAACCTCGAAAGACCATGAGTAAGAAGACAAACGAGAAACACACCAAAAGAGACAGATTTAACGTGGTTCGGTCAATCGACTTACGTCCACAAAGGAGATGAGCAATCCACTATAAGGAATACAAGGAGGTACACAAAATTCACCTCCATAACCGCAACTCTCAAAACTCTAGGACTACATTGTGAATGTTAATTAAGTTAGAAGGAACAAACTTATATATCTATATATAGAGTCTTAAAACATTTCCTACAAGAAAAGGACTAGTAAAATATTAAAACCTTTTCCTAAAAGAAAAACTTATTTATGGTAAGAAATCAGGACAAATAAAACTCAACATTACTTTCCACACACTATACAGTTTGGTATATTCTACGTATCTTTAGTAACTAAAAACACAATATTCAAAAACCTCTTTTTTACTTTCTTAAACTCCACGTCAAGTAAAAACTAGAAAAACAAATCGACTCCACGTCAAGTCAAAACCAGACAAACAAATCAACTCCACATCAAGTCAAGACCAAACAAGCAAATCGACACCACCTCAAATCAAAACCAGACAAACAAACCGAGGGGGAGCTTTCAAGCTCTGACTCAACATGTGATAGGAAAAATGAAGTCTTTACAAAAACATTTAAGATTGAAGAAAAGAAAAGTCAAACCTCTGAGCAAGAAAGAAGTGGAACATCAAAGGTTGGACCATATTGTCCATCTGCCCCACACCAAACAGCTAGCCATGTTAGTACAATTGTTAAAAAAAAAAAAAAACTAAACTTTAGCAAAGCAAAAAGGATTCAAGATTTACCAGAGGAAAAAGTTGAGTTCTTGAAAACATTGGATCTGGTTAAAGGTCTGATCTTTGATCTTGAAAATTCCAAATTGCTTAATTTTGGTAGAAAAAATGAAGTTTCTGAGATGGGTTTTGTGAGAGTTGGTAAAGAAGCCATTGTATCTTAGCTAATTTTACAAATTTTGTGTGAAAAAAGTGGCATAAATAATCACCACTTCTTGAAATAATCAAATGGTTTTACCAAACAAAACAAAATTTTCATAAAAATAGTACTAAGTGGACTGCAATTGTTGTTTACCGTGTCCTTTCTTGGTTATATGTTCTAGAAAATATTGTTATTTTTATAACTGTTGTCCGATTCAATTTGCATGCATTTTGACTAATTCTACGAAATATGTGTCATTTTTCCCTAGCAACAAGTACCAATAACTTTGTTGATTAGCGGTGTTTTGGTTAAAAAAAATATCCAAACCAAAAAAAATTGAATCAAGTAAATTAAATAAATTGATTTTATATGAATTCATGTAAAAAAAAAAAAATTGAATCGAATTAAATTGATTAAATAAATAAGTTATTTAGAATTTTATTATTAAGTTTATTTATTTTTTATACTTCCGAATTTTAAATGTTTAGTAAATTTAAATGATTTCGATCTGTAACAAAATTTTAATATCTTTTAACATGTATATTTAAAAAAATACTCCATAAAAATGATACTCTATTTATCCTAGTTTATATTATTCACTTTTTTTTTAATCCATCTAAAAAAATGACATATTTCCATATTTAGTAACAATTTAAATTTAAAATATTCATTTTAATCTTAATAAAATGATTTCTAGTCACATAAATATCTATCGTTCATTTTAGACCACAAAAACCAAAATTCTTTATTTTTTTTTAAAACTTTTAGTCAAGTGAAATTAATTAATTTCATCTATTCAATTCATTGTTAGTGTCATTTTCTACCATTATCAATTTGTCGTTATCATTGTCTACAATTATCAACTACGTGTCATCATTTACAACCATTTTGTCATACGCCATTTAAATAGTTTACACATATATAAATTTTATTTCAAAAATAAATAAATTGTCAAAGTACAAATTATATCAAACAAATTAAAATGAAGAGAGTATTATTGTTCTTTCAGAATTTAACTGCCACAAAATTAGTGCTATGAACTAATGATTTTAAGTAGGTGTTTGTACCTACGATTTCATCTCGTGATTTAAAATCAATGTTTGAACAATCAATTTTATCTCATGATTAATTTCGAATTATGAGATGAAATGATCTCAAATTCTTCAAAAATCTTGATTTAAAAATTTCATATCATGATGGTTTATATTTTATAAAAAAAGAAAGACCACCATGTTATATCTATCGACAATTTATTTCATATGTGTAAATAAAATTTATAGTTGATATTATTATTTTTTACAGGTCTTTAAATTATTAATATCGAATATAATTATTACTCTCACAAACTAAATTTATAATTGATATTATTACTTTGATTAACTTTTAAATTATTTATATCGAGAAATACATGCTCAACATGAGAAAGATAGTATGTGAATTAATTAAAGATACCCCTATCCAACATTTTAATACATTACTACACAGGAAAGGGGATTAAGCACACAACTGATCGTCAACATGTCGGCTTCAGCCGTGTGCTTACCTTCACATTGAGTAGCTTTGCTTACTGGTTTAAGCTTGACTTTTTAAGTACAAGGTATGGGTTTCGAACCTAGGCAACATCATTTTTTATTTCTGTTTTTATTTCAATTCATTTGAATCTTTTGACATTTCGTATTACGTAAATATATTTCGTATTCATATTTTAGTTATTCCATCTTTTATTTTACATAAAAATATTTTGAATTTTCAAATTTCATCAAAAATATTTTGTTTTACATAATTAAAAAGATATTATTATTATTATTATTATTATCTATATAAATGAATTTTTACTATAAAAACATATTAAATAAGTACTACTTAATTAAATGTAGCAGATATCTACGAAGTTATAAATTGAATTTTTTGATTTATTTGTCCATTTTTTTTATCTATAACTTACCTTTTATTTCAAAAATTAATGTTAGGTCGCTAATATTATATTGTTATTATTAGAAAAAAAACAAATATCATTGAATTTAAAAACTTAAAAATACCACAAATAAACATTACAAAATTCAAATATTGATGATTGGGCCCGTACAAAGCACAAACTTCATATATATATATAAAAAGGAGAATGTTAAACATGCCTCTGAGGGCTAGAAATTTATTTATCTTTTTTGTGATTTTTTTGGCCATTTTTCCTCATTTTGACAGACATATTACAAAACATTACTTTTACGTTTTTACCAAATATTAAAACATAATATTGAATTCTCTCCTCATTTAAGAATAAACATAAGTATGTATTAATGTTGAACGAAAATTTCTGCCAGAAAAATTTATCTCTTTGGCTTCCCCATAATCAACATTTATTATATTTATTAATGTTATTAGTATTCATTAGTCTTGCACGTATTTTTTTTCTCCAGAAAATTCATTTCAATAATCCCCTTTTCCTTCCCAATAATTAATAGTATTTATTAATAGGTTTTAAATGTTGCACCTCTTCACATTCTGGCACTCAATAAAATGATAGAAGTTTAGAAACAAAGCTCCATCAACTTCTCCGCTATGCTAGGTGAAAAATTCATGAAGCTACATTTCGTCAGGTAATATAAATTACTATTATTTTTATTGGATGAATAATAGATAATTATATTGACAAATTCTTTTATGTGAATCAAAGTAATGTGATTTACTTATTCGTGGTTATAGTAAAAGCTAAACCAATGAAGTGACCATGAAAACTTGACAAGACAATTACTTTAAAGTAAAAGTTTCTTCTTAGTTCATACTATATTTGTATATTATACTCCCTTTGTCCCTATTTACTTGTCTATATTTTCTCTTTTAGCTGTCCTTATTTATTTGTCCATTTTGACAAATCAAGAAAGGACAAAAAAAATAAAATCCTACTATACCCTCATTTAAACTTCTTGAAAAATTTTAAGTTTTAATTCATCCTTTTTGAAACGAGACAATATTTATTATACTTAGGGAGTGACATAATCCTTTTAAGTTACCCAAAAGAGCATTTCATTAGTTTATGAGTAAAAAATTTGAACAATTTTTTTACTCTAAAAAATGGATAGAAATAAACTTGAAGAATCATCAACCTCAACAGAAATATTTAAATCTATTCCATTCATTAAACTTGATTTATTTTGTCTTGTATCCATTGGTTGTTTGATTTCTCATTTCATTGAAGCATTTTTTATAACAAAATATTTTGGTAGGAAATTTTTAAATGTTACAAAAAATTGTAAAAATGTATGTTGTTTCCCTCCAATTTTTTTCACTTGAATTCAAAGAAGTGGCTGTAATTTTTTTTACTTAAACTGAAGTGCTAACCTTCTCTGTCATTTGTGGGTCTTACGCAGTGAACCCACTAAAATGTGAAAAGTTGTCATAAATAAATAAATTGATGAACATCCCACAACATTAATTAGCTATCTCATTTTTGAAATTTGGATAATGGCTTTAATGAGTAAATTGATTTTGAAATTATAAGTAATAAGGGTAAAATGGTAACTTTACTATGCTAATCATTGTTGTCTTAATATGTGTGTCATTTTCAAAGTGGACAAGTAAATAGGGACAGATGGAGTATCATTTTCTTATAATAACTATATAGAGTATCTTTTTTTTAATTGCTTCGTATCATTTGCTTGGTATCATTTTTGTTGTATACGAGTTTGTTTCATTAATTGCAGAAAGGAAAAAGAAAAATGTGTGGCTACAACAACTATTCAAAGTATAAAGGAGATATTAAATCAAAGGTCATCACTATATGAATGAGTTCTGACTACATTTTTCTTTTCCTCATTTTTTTTTACCTTTCTCCTGATTTTTTTAATTTGTTTTTATTATTAAAACAAAAAAAAAAACAAAAGTCACCACTTAAAATATTTCTCTTCAATATATGTTACTTATTTTTTTCAATTACTCATTGTTAACTACCACTTATTATATTTAAGTCTCTTTAATTTGTTAGTACTTATCATTTTAATTTAAAAGTCTAAATTTAACTAAATAATTTGTCAATTAATTAGGAAAAGACAATTACTATAGAAGACAAGGAAAGATGAAAGAGTTTAGATTTCAAGTAGGCGATGAAAATATTTTTACAAATTTTCTTTTTGATTATTTAAAAATAGAGTGCAATCTTTGACTAGCAACAAGAACTGGGAAACAAGAAAATAATGAAATAAAATAATTAAATAAATAAATATAGGAAGGATTGAAGGAACTAATGGTCCGAAAAAAACAAAAAAGATGAAGTAGGATAAGAGGGTAAGAAAACAGAGATAAGAAGAAAATGATAAAAAAGAATCGAGAGAAAATAACTTCTTTTTCAAACTAGAGCTTATTATTTAAGGTATGAACAATTGAAGGGATATTAGATAATGGGAATAAAAAAAAATGAAAAACAAAAAAATTAAGAAACTATATTAAATATACATTTCATTTCTACTTATTTCTACCTTTACTTTTCATTTCATGCTTACTTTATTTTATTAGAAAGAGAAATTTTAATGTATATTATTGATTTTGTAAGGATATGCTTGAAAAAAAAATGTTATTATCTCGCTTATATTTAAATAAATTTATTTCTAAATTTATAAATTATTTTATGACTGCGCGAAGCGCGAAAATGTTCACTAGAGTGGTTTTTGGTTGGAGGAATAATAATATGACTTTACCTAGGAGAATAATCAAATTGCAAATCATGTAGTTCCAATCTAATGTTGGATGGCACATCAAGAATTAATATTCATATATATATCAAAAGATTCGAAATATCGAAAAAAATTCAAATTTAAAAAATTGAGATTATGTTAGAGAAGATTTTGAGTAGGTCAAAATCGAATAGAAAAAATTAAAATTATTTACAATAAAACTGTTTTTTTTCTTTCGAAATCACCTTCTTTTTCGTAATCAATCTTCCTTTTAGTTGTTTCTCATCCTTTTTCTTCTTCTTTAATTAGATGAATAAATATTTGAAAAAAATTAATTTGATAAATAATTGGTGTACACTCTATGCATGTAATAGTTAAATTATATTTCATTTTTTGAGTGTTTCATATATTTCCATGAATCTTAACTATTTTTTATATAAATAAAAATATGATTATATTTATTATAAACGAATTACTTTATTATATATATTTAAAATTAAACTCCAAAACTTTCATTATAAACTTGAACTCTTTTCATCGAGAATATTTTATATTGTTTTTGTTTATTACGGAAAAAACAAAACTACAACAACTAATTTACAAAAGACAAAATAAACTGTTTCACACAATAATTTAACCTCTAAAATACAAATCATTTGTATTTCTTTGAGTGACAAAAACGGTTGCGTAAAATTTTTAGATAATTAATTAATTAATATTTGTGTGAAGAAAATATTGAATTGACATGAATATCGAGTTTTACATGTCTTACCCTTTCAATTATATTTTCCTCTAATGTTTTTTCTTACTAACCTTCTATCGATCTGATACTCTTATATCTAAAATCATGCATATCCTTGATATATTACAGTTATGTCTTCGCTAGGTGTTTATGGAATTATTATAGCAGGTTGGTCTAGTAATTAGGGGGCGGCCGTTCGGTCGCCTATGATACTAGGACCAATAGGTTCAAAATGGGTTTGCCCGTGTATTGTAAGTGATCCGAACCTGCCCGGAGCGAGCCTCCCATAGAGGCAAGTGAAGTACCACGCCACGTATCATCCACTCGGCTCAAGCCGAGGAGAGATAAAGAAAAATCAAAGATATGGTGATCATGCCGTAAGACCTTGTTCCTGTTATGTCATATTTTGTCTAATTATTTTTCCGTATTTTACGGTAGGTAACACTAACACATATTAATTATTATTTATTATAATGCATAAAAACAAAAGAAGATATATATGGACTCCCTCCCTCCAAGTGTTTATATCACATTAAGTTTGGTTTTTTTTTTTTTTTTTTTTTTGGGAGGGAGAGGGGGGGCTATGTGCAGTAATAGTACTATTGTATTCACATGTTGTCCATGGTGTCGTTTAAAATCATTGTTAGGTAACGATGAAAAGATTCACTTTGTATAACGACTGATTTGGTGCGATCACGTTATTATCTTAATATTTTATTCTCACTTTATCATTTAATAAATTCTATTTTAACTTATCTTTTACTCTACTTTTTCATCGTAGTTTTATCTCATACCCTAGTTTTCTCGTAGTTTATCATCCAAATTATGAAGCGTGACATAATATAACGATGGAGAACGATACGTGTTATCCAAACATTGTATTCATTAAAACAATATAATACTATACAATACAATATAATATAACACGATATATTATGAAACAATACAAATAGATGATTTCTTGAATATTAACGACTTCTAAGAATGTTGTAGCAGTATAACAATTACTAGATTAAAGTTGAAATTTCTTACTTATTAATTACACAACAACACAAAATCAATTGATCATATTCTATATTGAAAATCCAATACTAAATATAATTGAGTAATATATATATAAATATATATTCACTTGTAGAATTATATCAAAATTTTATACTATAGTATATTAAGACACTAATATAAAAGTATAACTAAGATATGTGAGACCAAGGTGGATCCTTTGATGTAGATGAATTTACTTTATTGTGGTCCAATAATTAATAACATAGAAATAAATATAATACGGTATATATGTTATTTATAAAAAAACATATTTTTTTCATGCCAAAATATAAATTTTCCAACTTTATAACGTGACTTACCTGTTTTTTTTTATATGTACCATTGCTTGAAATAGTTTTATCTTCTCCATATTATTATATCTCGTTTTCGACTTCACCATAATGAATTCAAGCAATCACGGAGTCATTACATGCAAAGGTGAGATTTTAATTTCTCTCTACATGCGTACTATAATTTTAAAAAAAAAAGATGTAGAAATTTTTTTTGTCTGACGATCAAGTCATGAATATAATGATTTCAAATGATGAAGTCAAAAATTTCGTTAAATAAATGCAGGTGCAATAGTATGGAAGTCAGGAGAGGAGTTAAAAATAGAAAAGATCGAAGTCGATCCACCAAAATCAACAGAAGTTAGGATTAAAATGATTTATGCTAGTTTATGTGGTACTGATGTTCTTTGTTGCAATGGCTTTCCAAAGGTATATATGGAAATTTCTTTGAAATTACAATTTTTATCGCGAAATAATAAAAAATCGCTATTACTTTCATTTAATTATCGATAACTATAAATTAATTTTTTTAGCGATAAATTTCATAGCTAATAATTATCTGATCTATTGTTGATGATTCTCAGCCTTTGTTCCCTCGCATTCCTGGACATGAAGGAGTTGGGTAAGAATAATCTATATATATATATAGCAAACGTTGAAATCTAAAATCTCACTCCCTCGCTTTCTCCTTCTGATAGACTAGCTTGCGCATTTTCTCTTTGGCACTCATCCTTGGCTTGGGGAGTGCTCTCTTTCCCTCTCGACGATGAGGCTTATCCCTCATCGTCTCACTAGCCGGAGAAAAGCCTACTTACTTGCTCTTGCTGCTTTTAATTTAAGAGCAAGTCGGTCTAGTCTGTTTTCCCGGTGCAGAATATAGGGCATTTGAATAGAATCCCTGCCTTTGTTTGATTACCCAAAACTTTATTGAAATTGCAATAAATAATATATATTTCAACTTAAAATTCTAAAAAAAATATAATCAGTTCAATACTAATTTTTTTTGAAGATTGAATCATAAAGTTCAATACATCATATTGTAATTAGGGACATTCTAGTAGTTTTAATTTAGTACTTGCTACCATTTTTGAATATAAGAAAATAATGGACGTGAAATTAGACAAGGTGTGTGGGAAAATTACTTCAGACATCATAGATATAACAGTTCAAGCCACTAATAATATATATTATTCGTTTTAGATATAGATCCACACGACTTTATAACGCATCATTATGACATAAGACATGCTTACTTATATATCCAACATCGATCTCTCATGTGTTTTGCTGATAAGAGATTTTTCATCCTAATCGTTTGATTTTCTTGTTTATATTTCTTATATATGAAATTGTTTTTGTTTTTTTTCCGCAGCGCGATAGAAAGTGTGGGTGGAAGTGTAAAAGATTTGAAAGAAGGAGACATAGTGATGCCACATTTCTTGGGTGAATGTGGAGATTGTCCCAATTGCAAGTCCAAAAAATCCAATTTATGCCATAAATACCCTTTAAATTTTAGTGGATTATTGTTGGATGGAACATCAAGAATGTCCATTAATGGTCAAAAAATTTATCACCATGTTAGTTGTTCTACATTATCAGAATACATAGTTCTTGATGAAAACTATGTCATTAAGGTTGATCCTAGGTTACCAATTGAACATGTTCCTTTCTTATGTTGTGCATTTACAACTGGTTTTGGAGCAACATGGAAAGATGTTAACATTGAAAAAGGTTCAACTGTTGCTGTCCTTGGTCTTGGAGGTGTTGGACTTGGTGTAAGTACATTCGATAGAACTAACGTTTACTGGTCATTTTTTAATCGAAAAATATTAATTCTTATAATTTTTTTGAAGTTACGCATGTGAGATTTGATATTTTATGACAATGGTTATTTTTCAACTATGGAGGTAAAAGATTAGTTAGTTATATGTTTTGTGAATGTTATTAGTACATTCAATGTTGTTCATTGATCAGTTCAGTTTAGTTATTATTACATAGGAATTTTTTTAAGTTTTACATGTGAAATTTGATATTTTATGATGGCGACTATTTTTCAATTATGAGGATGAAGGGGGGTGGGGCAAAAAATTAGCTATATATTTTATAAATGTTATATGTACATTCAAGGTTGTTCATTGATCGATTCAGTGATCATTGCACAAAAAAAAATTTAAAATTTGATATTTTATGACGGTGGCTATTTTTAAATTATGGGGCAACAATTAGCTATATATTTTGTGAATGTTATCGATCAGTACATTCAAGGACGTTGTTCATTGATTTGTTTAGTTATTAAGAATTTTTTAAAGTTACTCATGTGAAATTTGATATTTTATGATGGTGGTTCTTTTTCAATTATGAGGATAAAAAATAGCTCTGTATTTTGTGAATGTTATCGGTATATTTAAGATTGTTCATTGATCGGTTAAATAATATCATTCATTGATCACTTTTCGATCTCGTCTTTAAAAATACAGGTAGTAGAAGGAGCTAAACAAAAAGAAGCAGCCAAAATAATTGGGATGGATATACATGAAATGAAAAGTGAAAAAGCAAAGATTTATGGAATTACTGATTTTATAAATATTTCTGAAAAATCAATTTCAGAATTAATTAAAGATGCTACTGGTGGACTTGGTGTTGACTACTTTTTTGAGTGTACAGATGTGCCTCAACTCACCATCAATGAAGCCATTCAATCAACTAGAATGGTATGTTTGAGTGTATCTCGATTAATTTAATATTTATTCTGATAATTACATGTACAAGCATATACATACATTTTTCAAGTAGCATCGTCAATTTTTATGTTATTTCTATTTGCTTTTTGCTTTTTATATCATATGACACTACTTCGTATAACATGATCATGCTTGTATTGTTTTCTATCTTCTTCTTTTTTTTTTGATAAAGGATAATTCATAGTAATACTAGTTTTAAGGTGGTGTTAAAGATTTTCAATTCAATGGTATATGGAAAGAGAGAAGTAAATACTTGTGTCAAACCAACAAGACGAATATCGTAATACTAGAATGATATGAATTTCTAAAAAAAAAAAATCAAAATCACACATTTTTCAAGTAACATCATCATTCTTTATGTTGTTTCTATTTACTTTTTGCGTTTTTATATCATATGACATTGCTTCGTATAGCATGATGAAATCTATTTTTTTTTTGGTAAAAAATATTTTATGGTAATACTATTTTTAAGGTGGTGTTAAAGAATTCAGTTCAACAATATATAGAAAAAGAGAAGTAAATACTTGTGTCAAACCAACAAGACGAATATCGTAATACTAGAATGATATAAATTTCTAAAAAAAAACAAAATCATCACATTTCATCCCCCCCCTTCTTAGTGAATATATTCGTCACATCTATCATAAATATTCAATCACAATTTCGTGTTTTCCTTAAGTGAGGTAGTTATACGAGCTTACTCGATATTTACTATGATAATTACATGTACAAGCACACACACTAGTCGAGAGGCATCATTCTTTATGTTATCTCTATTTTGTTTTTTGTGACTTATATCACATGACACTACTTCGTATGACGTGCATTATAACTTACCTTTTCAATATTTATAAAAAAAAAATGTTTTTATATCCCAATTTTTAGTATTTACTTTATTAAATAGCTATGTTTTTTGTGTGACTTGAAAAAAATTATTAGGGTTATGGAACAGTGATAGTGCTTGGAGCTGGACTTGTGTTAGATTGGCAAATGAGTTATGTCCCTCTCATGTTTGGTAGAACACTCAAAGGATCAATCTATGGTGGCATTAGAACTCACACAGATCTTCCATCTATAATTGACAAATGCATTAGCAAGGTACATTAGTTGTTCGTACTTTTTAAAAATATTGTCATACTCGTGTCTGATCTTTCAAAAATACCTTTTGAAGTATCTAACACGCCCCCGATAATATTTTTCAAGAGTCTGAGTAACATCCAACTTATATATATCTACACCAAGTTAGTAAGATATTATTAATTAAAGGACATTATGAATATGAGTTTTAACATGAAACCTCAATCATGAATATTTTGAATTTGAAAAAAAGAAAGATATATTACGTTCGAATTTCACACTTAGCTTTTGATATATGTGCACCAGTACTAATCCAAGAAATGAGGATATTCAAAATAAGAAAAAATAGAAATGAATTTTTTTCTAGATAGAATGGAGTGATCGTACCTATCCCCGTCCAATCACTCGATTTCCGGGTTATATTCTGCAGGAGATCAAACTAGATGAATTATTGACTCATGAAGTTTCATTCAATGATGTAAACAAGGCATTTGAGTACTTGAAAGAACCAAATTGTGTGAAGGTCCTTATCAAGTTTTGAGCTAATATATAGTATCTTTTTTCCTTCTATGTAACAATAAAAAATTAGCAATAAGGATATGAAGTTATATAGTGTGGAACATAATCAAGCTTGTATTATTCTTCTGTCTATTTTTGGTAATGGTATATTCATAGTAGTACTATTTTAAGATGGTGTTAAAGATTTCAATTCATGTATATAGAAAGGGAGAAGTAAATACTCGCGTTAAGCCAACAAGGTGAATATCGTACTACATATCAAGAGAGAGAAACAAATGTGGTGATATTTTTGCAAACGAAGGTCACAAACATGACGAAGATCTGCTAGTATGATTAGGGACAATCAAGGATATGGGGTTTTAACTCTTGGAGTTAGACAAATGTCTTGCATTCATTTGGTTGGTGCAAATGCAATCAACGAGTACGAATAAGTTTTTTCCTTTGTAGTTATTTCAACATATCGGAAACATGACAATCACAATAACAACTACGTCTTAGTCTCAAACAAGTTGAACTTCACCAATCTTAATCCAACATGTGAACTACAAAAGCTCATAATCTCACCAACTTACTGAAAGCTTCTTCAAGATTACTACTTTAGACAAAAAGAATCTACACAGCTTTCTATTCTCCCCTTTTTTACACTAGCCTGCTTCCTGCAAAAGGAAGCTCAAAGAGGAGGGAATGTACTATTGGCTTCCGCATTTAGCAAAGGGGAATGAAGCATTACGCTTAATGGATGAATATATAATCTAATATGTTCCGACAATCAAGTACCTTTGAGGGAAGAAAACTTGTCTATCCTAAAAGAGACTTGCTATCTGCAACATTTCAACAGGTAGGAGGAAGGACTTGAAACACTGTTGTTGCTGTCAAATTTGGTAGTCGTCTCGTTTCCCTTTCCTGGTGTTCCACATTCACTGAAATCAAGTGTGCGTCTCTCACTCTGCAGAGGAACCAACGGTAGGAAAATCAACAAATGACCATGGCTGTGGAAAGATATATATAACCAGATAAGCAGATTCCGGTTACTTGTGTCATTCTGCTTCTGTAAATTTGAGACAGGGATATTTTCAAGTAAAGCCAAACTTTGGACGAGTTCGGACTGACATTTGACAGAAATTATTACTATACTAGAGACTATGTGAGGCTACACAAGAAAGTGTGTTCCTAAGCCATAACTTACAGAAAGCACTAGTCTTTTCCCACATTCTACTCCAAAGTAAAACGGATGTTACCTGGTCATTTCGTTCTAACGAGCAGTGAATAGTTTACTTCCAATTAGCTTTTAATATAAGAGTAGAAACAAAAAGAGGAGAAAGTAAGTGATTTAAGTGAAAACTGCAATGTTATTGTTTGAAACATGCCAAAAATTAGTATAGGATATAAAAGACTAGAGAGAAATGACGAAATGAAATGATTTAAACAAAAAATTGCAGGGCTACTGTATCTAAAAATAACAATATGTATAAGGATAGATCACTTCGCAAAAAAAGTTTGTAATCATGTTGACATAGGGACCAGACATACCATAGCATTTGAAGCTAGAAGGGTACAATTTTCATCTGCTTTTTGTTCCTTGGAATTCCTTTCCAACAGGATTGTTTCTGGAGTTTCACTTCCCAAGATCTGACGGGCATCCGCAATTGAAGGTGCAGTCTGCTCACTTAATTGCTTCATTAACCCAATAGCATCATAGCTTCTATCACCGGGGCTCATAAGAAACGCAAAATCCTACCAAATAAAGGAAAAACAAACAAATCAAAGCAATATAACATGAGCACAGAAATGCACCATTATCAACAAAAACGAAAAAAGGAGCACTGAACACAAAGATAACTAGTCACTGAGTAGAACACATAATGTATATACCTCATATGTAAGTTCTGTGTCATATCTTGGGCTAGACAGAAGAGGATCCATGAACCATGGAGATTTCCATGCTGAAGGAGATTCAATACTCCTTTTAAAAGGTGTCTCTCCAAAGCTGTAAACCATTAATTAGGTAAATGGATCATAAGAAACAAATGTGTAGCAAAACTCCTTTTAAACCAATCATTAGGTAAATGGACCAACAGGTACAAATTTGTGGGAGATAAGTAACAAAAAAAAAGGATAGAAAGCAAAGGAAAAAAAAACATTGCAGTAATCTTACATGTTTGAAGTATCAGCACCAAATACATTTTCGGTAGTATTTTCCAATGCAGTTGATGTAGTAGATTGCATTGATGTGGCTATGACAACACCGCTTTGACGCTTCCCAAGTACGTCAGGAGAGCAAACAACAGACGCGGATGAAACAGTAGCTTGATTTGATGATGCAGCTTCAAGTCGTCTAGCATACTGGTTACCTAAAGCTTTAATACTTAGCCTTGTAGCTCTATCATGCTTGGTCAAGAAACGATCAGGAGAGAAAAGCATGTCATTTGAACTAAGCTCAACCAGAACTCCAGGAGGCTGTTTTACCTGATAACAGGAATGAAAACTCAAAAGTTGTATCTAAGCCCAAATAAGTTTAATGGTTTGTTTTGTAAACCACACGGTTCAAATCAGCTGAGAGCAAAGTCTAAACACAACTACTTTTTTTTTTTTTCAAGTCCAAACACAACTTCAACTTCCAAATACCCGCCTTCAACTTAACTTCAAATACTACTACTTCTATTTATTTTTTTCAAATATCAACCATTTCATGCCCTAGCACCTACTTAGTATTCCATTTGTGAAACTTGTAAGGGTATATTTCTTTACAAAAACTACAATCTGGAATGGAGGTCCTGTCACACATCATCCCATTCCCAAAAACAAAAAGAGTGAAGCCAGAGAAGAAAAATATAATGACAAATTATAACTCACCTTTCCCATTGCATCATTGGCTCCCGCACATTCACTATGGGGCTCTTTATGGTAGTGAGCACCACCACCATCTAATTGCCTCTCTGAATTTTGAATGCATGAAAGTCCAGTTACTCCATCACCGGTCTCCTTTCTTCCATCTTCTGAGGATGGATGTAGATTTTCTTTGTCTTCAGTAGACGCTTTTTCATTTGCCGACTCGTCAAACATGTCATCTACTCGGGGAAATTCTGTAACCATATTAGAGAATGATTCCTGATTGAGATCACTTTCAAGCTTTTTCTCACATCTCTTTTCTGATAAAGGTGTCACCAAGTGACGCTGTCGCTTCTTTAATATAGAAGGAGTCCCAGTGAAGGTTTTGGCAGCACTTTTCAATATAGCATCTGGACTATCAGCTCTTGATGGTGAGTCCCACAACCTTAATGGAGTAAAGCAGTCCGTAGAAGTCGTTATCAACTGGCGGATGCCAAGAGGGCTGTACTCTTGCTGTGTATCTGAACCAGATTGCTTAAGATCACAATACAAGAAGGGTGTATCCAAGCTTGGAAAGCGAGGAGGCTCATAGAATAGAGCTCCTTCATCTTTCTGTTCTTCTAGCCTTGAGGAATCTTTCGTATGATCAGGCCGATCTTTCAGGACGGCATTGTCTATGCCATTGTCATTGGAAGGACTACCAAACTCACTTGGACATATAAAACCATCACATCTATTGGTGAAGGACTCTTGAACTGGGTTCTCAAGCGGAGGATAATGGAATTGATCTGAAGCAATACCAAGCACAAGTGATCTATCCTCAGACGAAAAGTGCGAAAGAACAGAAAACTGCTGATGGGTTGAAGCTTCAAAATCATCAAAACTTAAATTATTGCAGTTTTGTGGAGCCATATTTCCTGATTCGGGGATCTGATAGTTTGATGATTGGTAAATTAAAGAATCTGCAGGTTCACCACTGCCATTAACTCCAGTTTTGGACAGAGAGCATTGAGGAATTCCTACCTCAGGGTATACGACCGTGCTACCATCGAACATTTCATCAGGATTAAACATTTCATTGGGATTATATGGACCCTCAACTATGTTTCCTGCATTAGAAGTTGCTCCAGATTCCATTGCATTTTGCAATGGATAGGTTACCATATCATGGTTTTCATTGCCATTCAAACAGTGCATGTAATGTCCTGAAGATTCCTGAATAAACTCCGTAAAGTCATCCATATTAAACTGCCAATCTTTCCCCGTGGAATTGCCCCAGTCATGTGAGAACGTATGCTGCTCAAGGGAGTTGGAATCCACAAGTTCACTGGGAACTTTTAGTATTGAACAAGAAACATCCTCAAAAGCTGGGGCATAGTATGTAGGACATGGTGCTGCGCTAGAGCTTGCGTCCTTTTCACGGATTATTTCCTCCGACATCCCGCCGTTCTCTCTTTTATGCACAAATGTGTTGCCCAAGTCACTTGTAGACTGGGGATAGCCAGCAAGAGTTGAACCTTGACTGCATTCCATAACTTCCTCCACTTCTGCTCCTTCTTTGTGAACACTTTCATCTTCACTAGTTTGTTGCAACATCACAGAAGAAGAAGGGATTGATTGGTTCTGATGGTTGACATTAGGCAGAGCAAACTGTGCAAGTAAACCTGATGCTATATATGAGTCCCGTTTCTTTTTGACAGAACTATGCCAGTGATTTTTTATTGCATTGTCTGACCTGAAATTAGCCATAAGAGTTTTCACATGTCAACTGTAACTTTGAAAGAATGCTGAGAATAGGAGCTCGAAAGAAAGTCTAGATGGAAACAAGCTCTTATCGGCATAAAAGTAACACCTTAAAATACCTTCCAGGCAAATATTTTGATAACTCGGCCCACTTGTTTCCATGAGCTTCGTGGGCACGAATTAGAGTCAATTCCTCCTCTTGCGTCCAAGCTTCTTTATTAATAGCAGGATTCAGATGATTGTGCCATCTGCAAAGATCACTCATAATAATTATTATAACATTCTTAATCATATAAAGTGGATGAATTAAAAGCTTATTCTTTCGGGAGTGATTTGCAACCTCAATGTTAATGAATCAAAGGAACTAGAAGAAATGTGACACCACAAAATTCCTATTAAGTCAAAGGATACATGTTACTATGTTATATATCCAGATAATATATGAAATAACAAATATTCTTCTACAGAAAGTGGCCGTAGTTATCTGCCTCCAGCATCTCATGCCGTCAGCATGCATATCTTTAAGTTTTAAGAGACTGGTTGAGTCTTAAGCTGAGGAACAACTTTAACCAGTTAGTGAATAGGATTAGATAGGATGATATCAGTTGCATAGGCTTGAAAAATCTAAGTTCCTTGCAGGAAAGCTGCATAAAGTGAGCTTCTGGTGTTAAAAGAGTAGCTAGGAATGAAAAATTCTTATTCGAAGTAAGTGAGAACATAATGTCAAATTAGGAAGTTGGAACCCCACAAGTATTGACAACTCACTTGCCTAATATATTCTGAGAACTTTGGAACTCTGTCATAGCAGAAGAAAAAAATACATTGATTTGTTTAGATAAACAAAAAATTGCCGTGCTTACCTTTCCCGACATTGCTTTCCAATACGTCCTGCTAACTCTTGTGCAATGGTGGACCATTTTTTTGGGCCATGTATGTTAACTAAGCCGATTAGCTTATCATCTTCCTGCGTGTAAGTTGAAAGAGTTAAATTAGCTAATATAAGGACATGTTTGACAAGTTCCTCAAGAATTATACTTCCTCTGTCCCAAAAATAATGGTAGTTTGTGGATAACGATGGTCAAAACATCTGATTATCATTCTGAATTCTGACAATGATTTCACATTTTATGAAAATAAAACTTATGCATTTGGAAACTACATGAAAAGTAATACGAATTGTCATTTTCCATAATTAAAATATTTAGGAAATGACTTAAGAAAATCTCAGCTTAACTGTGCAAATACTACAGTGCCATATTAAAAGGGACAAAAGGAGTACTAAGATATAATTCAAACAGGCCAATAGGAATACACTTTTTTACCTCCTTAGACCATGAACCTTTGACAAGTTCGGGATCAAGAACTTTCTGCCACCTGTGCAAGCATTGAACATCTGACCGATCCGTAAAACATTCCGCTGCAAGTTAAACTTAAGATATGGTAAGCACTTAACATTTATCATCTTTAATAGTTGGGAGGGTGTTTGTCAAATAGATATATATCTGCTGTAATCGTTGGGTGCGATAAAGATCTTCAACTTCAGTTGTAGGTTGACCAATTCAAACGAATCATACAAGTACTATAAGGAATACAACTTCATCCAGAAAAAATATTTATCTACAAGAGTAGCATGTTCTAGCCCTATTCAGTAACTTCATCCATATATGGTGTCAGAAGAGATGACCCTGCAGCACTTATGTAATAACGATAATGAAAAGTATGACTAGCTAAATGAGTAGAACGAATAGGGCAACTTAGCAATGAATAATTGTTGCAGGAGCTGATAGCACCATAGTCTTATAAGCTATTGGTTTCCAACCCACAACTTTTACTGCATCAAGCAAATGTCAAATTTTGACAAGTTACAGATATTAAGATGAGCATAGAAAATGTACAATTGCATGTCAAATGGAGGAAAAAATATGGAAGCTTCAAGTTAAATTTATGTTTCAAAAGTATTGTTATAGGAGAAGTGGAAATCCTCCAAAGCAAAGATGGAATTTCAGGAAAGGATGCATTGTTTTTGGGATGATCCTTACAGAAAAGAAAGAGAAATATATTTTTGGGAAGTAGAAAAAAGAAACATAGACAAATCAAAAGAAAAATCACTATTTCACTCTAGAACTATGATCAGCTTTTCTCTTTACAAGCAATTCTGAGATAATTTTGGTTATATATATCGAAGAATTAAATAAACATAAAAAGAATCATACAAGTTTTAGTCCCTCCAAAAGTATGAGCAATACACCCCTCTTAGAGTGTAAGACAACTAGGTTAAAGAGGAACAATATTTTTACCAATTTTTTTCCAGCTTTTCCCCTTAAACTGTTGGACAGCTTGGCGCAAGATTTCATCCTGAACGGAGATAAGAATTTTACACTTCAGAACAACATAAAAGATTTAAAACGTAAACGTATAACATTGCATTGTCTCTGACAAGTACTTCACCACATTAAAATTTTGTAGAGAAACTAACTTCAAAAGAATGAAGAGTTCAGACTTGGGTTTTAGAAGTGAAATCCAGAACTAATACATTAAAAAAACGATACTAAGATGAACTTGTATGAGCTTCTGACAATTTTTCTACCCAATGACTTCTCCATTATACTAAATCCACGATTTTGCAGTTACTAGACCAAGCATTTTCCAGCAAGTTTGTTGGGCCTTGATCTACATTGATTGAGATCACTAATGGAAGGCAGAAAAGAACTTAAATGCTGTTACAACTATGAAACAAATGGAATAAAATTGCAATAGATTTGTAGACTAACTCATCACATAAATCATTTTATGCAAGAAAAATTCTGTACTTCCATTTGAAACATAATTAAGTATCTTCTCCTCGAAGGCACAGACAAGTTGTTTTAATTGGCTACCACTGTTCATGCCATGTTAACATTGTCATGGCACTCTGAATTTCCATACTAGGAATGAATCACCACCCTCCCCAAAAAAATATAGAGCTAAATTATTTGAATCTTTAACATAACATATAACACTATACATATAAAGGTGGGGGTAAAAACAAATCCCCAGTTACCCAAAAAAAGATTAAAAGAACATAAAACCAAAAGAAAACCCTGAAACTCATACACATTTTTCTAAATCATTAGGAAATGCCTGCTTACCTCTTCGGGAGTCCACTGTGAACGTCTCTTAGGACCACTCGTCCTCCTGAAACATTAGCAGGACTAATAAAAAATCCGAAGCTTTTGTGAAGTTCAAAATGATAACACAAAGGATGTGAATATGATAGTCCTCTCAAATCTCACAATCAAGTATAACTTTCAATTCAATTCAATTCATTTTCATGGAAAGTAAAGAACAAAGTTAATTTGACCCTTAAAGTAAGGATAGGTGGACATGGGGCCATACCATGGAAAGGAAAGAGATTACTATATGTAGTTCCTTAAATTGAACATTAAGAAGTTAAATCACATTTGCTATTGGTGTGACACGGCAAACTTGTCATTGTTTCTTCTGTTCCCCATTTTTCTACTTGCTTTCATGCAGTTTGTATATTTATAACCACTAGCTACGTATTAAAAGCTAAAGAATCCAATGTAACTTGACCAAACCTGACCAGATCTCATATATTCCTTTCCATGTAATACAGACAGGGATGCAACAGGCAGACTAATGGTTTGAGCATTAGACAGCTGCTTTTGTCATTGAAAAGCATAGATATTATAGTGTCTTCCTATATGTTATAGAGGTACTCCAACAATCTTATCACTGCTTCTTCTTCTCCATCTTCACCTACTTTTTTTGATGCATTTCTGATTTCTAACTACCTAGGATAAGTCAAAGAAAGCCAATGTGACTTGACCAAATCCAACTCGATCTCAGATCAACATCCTTTTCATCTTATGTGACATGAATGAACAACCAGATTAAGGATTTGTGTAAATTAGAAGAAAATCTCAATAAGGAAATTACAAAAGCACAAAATGAAACCCAAAAAAAATGACACAAGAGATGAGATGATGCAGTCTTTGAGAATTACCCATGCAAAGGCCGAGCACTTTGCAGACTACTGATATCATCTGAAGGAGTGTTGCTTGTTTCATCACTTTCCATGGTTGCTTGAGACAAAGGCAAATCTTGATAATCCATCCAAAGGTCGAAAATTCTCTACAAAATGTCTTCCCAAGTACATTATGTGTCACCCCCTATGATGTAAGAGACACTATCTGATCTTCTGAGAAAACATGATGAACTGTTAAAGCACAACAGATAATGTGATGGCTTCTATGGAGCTGATTTGAAAAGCATGGAATAATAACATCTAAAGCATTATAATGCATTCAATATGAGCTAAATTTTTTAGAATGAGCAACCTGGATTACTGCTAAAAATTGAGCATAACAAGGCAAATCCTTATTCCTAGCACCAAAAAAGCAGTCTATGCAACGGATTTTTGCTAGAAATAAAGAACGAAATCCAAAAGATACTGTTACGTACATATGTAAACATTTTCACCTCAAATTTGCATAGTTGAAAAATACGAGGCAGAATTATCAATCAAGCAGAATATATCAAATACAAGAACATTTTGGAGAAAATTAGTGTCCTCTAAGTACTAGTTATATTTTAAAAAAATGAACTCTCATAAATTACAACAAAAAGTCAAAGTCAACTAGGAAAACTACTTAATCTCTGGTCTCTACATCTAAATGTAGGCTGCACAAACGATTCTTATTCCAATAATCAAAGTGTTAGAACTGGTCCTTATTTATCTATTTTATATCTGCAACAAGGTGTTTTCTCAATAAGGTAATTTTTTTTATTAATGTGGAATAATTCCAGTATACAATGGGTCTGCCAAAAAAGTTAAAAACCAACACAAAAATGTGCTTCTCTACAAATGACACCGAATCTTTCATAAAAGTAGAACCTCATGGGTGCACCAAAAACCAACTAAGAGAAACTGGTTATTTCTCACATATAAAAAGTTATTTCTCTCCTCTCACAGGATTCACATGTCGGTAACGGGGCAATGTCCCATCACAGCATCCTCTCTATATTCTTCTAAGGACACAACTATGTAGCATGTCATTTAACACAATCCACCACATACGGCCACCCGAAAATGCAACATGTGTAATACTTGTTTGAACATCTACATATAAAGCTAGTCTAACATATGTAGTCTTTCTCTTACTCAAGTTTTCAATGTCTGAGTCGCTGTCTTCACAACCCACCAAATGAAGAATTACACCTGGCCCCCCAGGAATCCAAACTGAACATGTGGAATACCAACTCCTCTCTCACAAAAAGCTTTGTGGTAATATGATTTTAGTGAGAACACTTAATCACTTCTCACCCCCCACCTCCACAAGTCCTAGCTTGTACCGAAATTACTGAAGCGAAGTTTTCAATACGGTACCATGCTCACCCCTACTTCCTATCACTTTATGTTATTACTCCAAAGTCTGCATCCATAAGGTAACCTAATGTTTTCGTTCTCCATTCCCCCTTCCATGAGTCCAAGTAAACACAACGAGAAAAAGTCACTTGTAATGGTTCATGTCCTGTGTACAGTCTAAACCAATCCATATGTGTGAAACCATGATGACTCAAGATGTTAAAAGAGACCAAGTTGACCAAAATCACAGGTGAGGAAGTTGTCTTAAAAGACCAACAATCTCTTGAATCGATGCAGACTTAGTGAAAAATGAAAACAAGGAACGTATCTTTATAAACGATACAATTAGTTAGATAAAGATTTAGCCATAATGGCATGCTTACAGACCTATTATTTTCTACGAGTCTTCTTTAGTTTATTTAGATATTTATACGTCAACACAAACTGTAGAGAACATCTTGTTTAAGAAACTCAAATTACTTTACATAGGAACAAAATGGATCCCAAATGAAGCTATATAGAAAGTTAGCATTCCCATAGGTGGCCTTAACTAGCTTGAGATTGAGGCATAATTGGTGTTGTCGTTGTGGTGATTTCTATGTTATGGTAGTATCTTAACTTTGTAACTTAAATCAGATCACTTCACCGGGTATTCCTTAATTCCAGGTTCGATCATCAAATCAAATCAGGCTTCAAGATGCAATTTATATATGAAACCCATTCAAAAATTTGGATTTTTTCAACAATTCAAGAAAATTCTCAATAACAATTCGAACTAAATGAACAACAACAACAACATACCCACTGAAATCCCACAAAGTAGAGTCTCGAGAGGATGAAGTGTACGCAAACCCTTACCTCTACCTGTTTCCTAAAGACCCTCAAATCAAGTTACATTAGCTAAATGAAACAAAAGCATCAAATTTTGTCCGATCAACAGAAAATCCAAACCAAAATCAGATCATTTCAGGTGATCATCAAATCAAATTACGCTTCAAGATGCAATTTTTATACGAAATTCATTCAAGATTTGATTTTTTCAGCAATTCAAGAAAATCCTCGATAACAATTAGAACTAAATGAACAAACAACAACATACCCACTGAAATCCCACAAAATAGAGTCGTGGAAGGATGAAGTGTACCCTTACCTCTACCTGTTTCCTAAAGACCCTAGAATCAAATGACATTAGCTAAATGAAACAAAAGCATAAAATTTTGTCCGATCAACAGAAAACCCATACTAAAATCAGATCATTTCATTCAAGAAATCATCAATAACAATTCAAACTAAATGAACAACAACAACATACCCACTGAAATCCCACAAAGTAGAGTCTCGAGAGAATAAAGTCTACGCAGACCCTTACCTCTACCTGTTTCCTAAAGAGCCTCGAATCAAATGACATTAGCTAAATGAAACAAAAGCACAAAATTTTATCCGATCAACAGAAAACCCATACTAAAATCAGATCATCAAATCAAATAGGCTTCATCAAGATGCAATTTTTATGCAAAACCCATTCAAGATTTGATTTTTTTTCAACAATTCAAGAAAACAATTCAAACTTAAACACCAAGATTTTTTAAAAAGATTCAGAAAAAAGTTGTACTAACTGAAATGAGCTTCGAAGCATTCAACCGAATCAGACTGAGATTCCAAGAAATCAATGGTGTGATGAACTCAGCAAGCTCTGCAAATTCTGAAGAATTTGGGGGTATGGGGTGGGGTGGGGTGTGAGACGGGGGTGGGTGGGTGGGGGTCTTATGTATTCAAAATTATGAAAGAGAATGATGATGAAGATGAAAAACCCTATGGTTAACCGGTTGCCGGTAAATTATTAGTTGACGAGATTATGTCAACCGTTTGATTGTATCTATTTTTAGTAACTTTTCAAAATTTTCAAGTCTAACGGTAAGTTTCTACTTGCTACCTGTTTCTACCGGTTCTTTTTTCCTTTTTTTTTTTTTGGTTTGTAATCATAAATACAAATATTCATTTCTTAATTGTTTAATCATAAAATCTAAAAAAAAATTAATATCTTCGGATAAAGTTTGACCATGTGTTTGGTCATAGTTTTTGAGGAAAATATTTAATTTTTGTAAAGAATTGTGATTTATATTCGGAAGTCTTAAAAACTATTAAAAGTACACTTAAGTTTGTTTTATCACTTTATAATGAACATATTTCGCAATAAAATTAAACTCATAAAGTATAAGCTCCAGCCTTCTTATAAAGGAGTGAGTGGCTTGTAAATGGTGTGGTATTTTTATAAAATATAAAAGTTTAAGGTTGATTATTAATTTTTAAAAATTTTCAAAAAATAGAATCTGGCCCAAAATATTTGTCAAAAATATTTAGTTTGAATTTATTGTAAAAAATGACAAGTTATATAGTCAAACATTTTTGCCAGGTTAATAAATTTGAATTTATTGTCAAAAATATTTATCAAAAATAACAAGTTATATGGTCAAACATTTTTTGGTCAAATGAGTAAATATATCACAATCTTCTATTTTTAAATAACTAGGTAAATTACCTGTGCTACTATTTTATTAAGCTGACATATGATTATTTGGTAATATTCATATTTTTGATACATACACTATATTGTCAAGAACATTTTATCTTAAGGCAAAGCGTTCCTCTGAAATCTTAAAGTGCTATATTTTTTTAATTTTCGTTTTTATTATACAAAAATTATAAGTCAGAGAGAGATTTTAAGTATAAGAAAGAAATCTAAGAAAATCTCCATTGAAATAGTGTGTCAGAAGTAATGAAATTTTCTAAATTCCAAGAAGTTATAAAGAACAACACCATACGTTAAAGAAGAAACCAAAAAGCCTCGAACAACAACACTCCCAAGTAAAGTGTAACATCACGTCCATACAAGAATATAATTAACTAAATTCAAATGGAGGACCTTCGGCTCTTTTCTTATAAACCTCCATCAATTTAGGAACATGAAGGTTAAAAATTATACGGCATACTATAATTCTCTTTTTTATTATAGTATGCCGTATCATGTATAGGTTAAAAATGCCCTAAAATTGTTAGTATAATAAATGTTTTTCCTCATTGTCTCAGAATAGTCATTACTATTGCTTAGGTTTCATATCACCGGCCCCAATTTATTTGGAATTGAACCATAGTTATTGTTATGGTTATAGTACGCAGTTACAAAGAATTAAAGCAATTATCAACCAAGCAGTAGGTGTCATCTGAATGGAACTGTTCACAACTGGATATTCTAAACCAATTTTTTTACTCATAACACATTAAAATCTCACAGCATAATTTTGTGAGCACTTGTACTCACAAATATCCACAAATAATAATAAAGATGACCTTACTTTCCTAACAGTCAAGAAGAAAAAGGCATGTTGATTAACATATTTTTCAAAAAGATAGTCGGTCGGGCTGTATCCAAGTTTACAATTGACAAATTAAATTAAAAGAGTTCAAAAAAAGTCACCAAAATAGCAAAAAAAAATTGCAATAGATACATGAATCACTATGACTTACAGTAAAAGATTAAGCTTCATGAAATAGGAGGAAGAAAACTTTGAGGAATGAAACACACTTCATAAGAAGCTTAATTAATGTATTTGAATTCGACTCCCCTATATAAAAAAAAAACCTACAAATAATAGTGGCAGAAATAAAAGTTTTGTTTACTAAAGAACCAAATGTAATGAATTCAACCATTTCAGCAACGTTATGAGTTGTGGACTGAGAGGTGCAAGAGTAGTAATGTCGCATTGCAATTAAAATCATTTTTCTTTGTTTATATGAAGAAACCTATAGAAAGGGACAAAAGAGAATCAATTTTCAATCATCCTTGCTGAAATTTTTAACAAAGTTAAAAAAAAAGTCACCAAAATAGCAAAAAGAAATTGCTATAGTTACATGAATCACTATGACTTATAGTAAAGTGTAAGCTTCATGAAATAGGAAGAAGAAAACTTTGAGGAATGATACAAACTTCATAAGAAACTCAATTAATGTATTTGAATTCGACTACCCTATAGCCGGAAAAAACCTACAAATAATAGTGACAGGAAATCCCTCTATTTATAGACAATAAAGGGTATGTGAACAAATGTTTATTGTGTCTTATAAAAAAGATCACAACTCTTTGGAAAAGTTACAACCTCCGGAAAGGTCACAACCTTTCATAAAAGTCGCAATTTTTCATAAAAGTCGCAACTCTTCATAAAAGTCACAACTTTTCATAAAAATCACAACTTTTCATGAAAGGGGAAGACTAATTTCGGAAATAAATAAATTAAAAGGAAATTCTGGTTTGTGGTGGCGCCACATAAGCGGGCATAGGGTTCTCTTTTATATATATATATATATATATATGATTTGAAAAAATATAATGTGGACATTCTTCAAAGAAAGGTGAATGTCGGTCTACATTTCTAATCAAATCAAATCACAATATTTATCGATTTGATTGCTATCCGTTTAATTTGATTTTTAAGAAATCTAATGATATTTCTCTCCTCTTTCATTGTTAAAAAGAATTTATTGTACAATATTACTTACTTGTGACACAATATTATGCCAAAAAAACAACTTATCCCAATCTCCTCTCCATTATTATTCCTGCTGTTCAAAATGTACCAGAATTTCAATAGATGGAAATATTTATAACAGAAAAATTCAAAAAAAAAAAAAAAGATTAAAAAATCATAAACAGAAAGATTTCTACTTGTTAATTTTCTATATTTTGCTCTACTAGTAAAATCACTATTGACTGTATAGCTAATGTAGAATGGAACCAACTTGAGGGACCAGTTCCTTTCACATCATTTCTTAAATCCTATATTTGCAAAGGTTTTCGAATCCCATGTATTCATCGCGTGGGATCTTCCCAATCATATTTGAGATCCCGACTCCACCTGTCAAAACGAAGAAGCAAATGAATGCAGACACGAGGAGGAAGGACGTAGAAATGTCCTAGGTGATGATGAGTTACTATCTCTAAGCATAATACATAAATGTGTCCTTTAACTGGGACGAACAAGTATACAAGTTTAAGTGTCTACTTGTGCAGACTCCGACTTAGAGGGCACTAGATACTCACCTAGTGATATTGCGCTCACAAAAATTGTGAAGGCAAGGATGAAGATGATAAGTGATGCCCGTCCTAATACAATAATCAACCTCCTCACGACATGTTGCCCAACGAAAGCAGCAATAGTTGCCACAGCAACAAAGTAGAGAGCTGTAACAAGATACAATTGTCAGTTCTGCATTGTTATGAATGAGATTGAACAAATCTGTTTTATGTTCACAAACTTAAAGAGAATGGCACATACCATAAGGAACTGGGAAACGCTTTAGAAGGTAATACTCAACCACGGACATTGATGAGGAAAACATCATCGCAAAGGTAGCCGTGGCACTTGAGACCTAAGTAAGAGATATGATACACATTAAGAGAGATGTGAATTGAAAATGATTTTTCTACATTTGAGGTAAACTTAAAGCTCAGTAAAACATAAGCACGAAAACCAGACGACAGGTTGGTGATATTTTTTCATGTCAACTTATGAAGAAGAACAAAAAATGTATCGCTGGTCACGCCATATCAGGACACAAACTAACCTGAGGAGGGACGCCGAGCTCCAAAAACAGTGGACCCATGATAAATCCTCCACCAAGACCAAGAAGTCCACCAACCATACCAGCTAGTATTCCAAAGGAGCAATAAGCAATCAGTTGTGTCACTCGGAAATCGGTGCCATCATCTCCCTTGGATTGAATCCTTCTCCATCCTTTGTACAGGCTAATAGCTTCATAAAAAGATACCCCAACAGAAACTGGGACCTGCAGGACGTTAAACGAGTTCATAGCGATTGTTAGAATTACTTTGTGTCTTAGAAGTTTGCTTCAACATAATTTGAGATAACCAAATACAAACCTGCAACAAATTCACCACCCAGTACCATGCCGAGCAAGTAGATGTGTAAATCTATTCCAAACATACAAGGCCAGTGAGTTAACAGATTAGTACTAACCCAAAAAATGATAAATTCAACAGTGTCACTCCTATACATCGGAACAAAGCCAAAACGATAAGAAATGAAAACCTTTCCAATTTGCAGAGCTAGAAATGCAACCCAAACAAAACTGAGAAGTCCAAATTCCTTCCAGCAAACGTTCTCCATGATAGGGACCTAAAATAGCATGGCTTTATGGAGTTATAATATCAGGAGAAATATAATTCTCCTTTCGAGAGTTAGGATAAGTCACCTGTGGTTCAACTGCACCCTTGGCATCACCATTGGCTGGACCACCAGGAAGGAGCTTGTATTCTGCTTCATCACCCGTGCCTGGCATAATGCAACAAAGAAATAATCTAATCTCCACGAGAAGGAAAATCGAGGTCAAATGCCCTCTAAACTCTTAATACAATAGAAAATTCATTTTCCTAACCTACCATTTGTTCCTAAAAGTTTAGCAGCAGCCTCCTGAAGTAACAAAAAAACAGATGATTAGAAAAACCCAACACTTCACATGCATGACTAATTTAACACCGTCTTACTAGAATCTGACTAGATAAATAATCTCCGATATTAACTTCATGTGTTAGAATGCAGAAGAAAGAACCAATATAAGCATTAAAGATGCTATAAAAGAACATAAAGTAGTGTACAGATCACTGTATCGCAAAAGCAGGAAATTCCGAGAATATAAAGATGATAACCTTTTTCACAATAGTTTCTTTCTTCCATGTCTCAACCCCTCTTAGAAAGGCCTTGGTTGACGTGCCTGTAACAATCATTTACGATCAAAGTCGTGTAGGAGTAATAACTTAAAAAAACACCAATGCCCTATTATGAGAGATGCTTTACCAAAAAAGAGAACAATTAGCAGAACTGTAACCATCCAATCTGCAAATATCACATTGAAAGTAACTCCAATACTAATGCCAAGCATCAACATTGGCTGAATGAGCACAGCCAAGTCATAATCAATAATAGGCATGGCCATTGTGGGATGCCTGAGCTTTAAGTTATAGTAAACAGTCGAGACTGCAGCTCCCATGATCATACCTGTCAACCGGAAACAGAAGTGATGACTCTCTTAACCAGGAGAAAAAAGTTCATAACAGAAGATGAGACCTGCTACTACATTCGAGTCATGAAAATAAATATCCAAATGGTCATACAAAATTGTCCCTAATCTTACATTTTGAAATTGCTGTAGCTGATTTCGGATCAAATCCGACAATAAGACTAAGCATGGGTACGAATATGCCACCACCACCAACACCACCTACACTCCCAAATGCTGCGCCCAAGAATCCAATTGTGGAACCAAGAACAATTTGCCATCCAAATTTCATATCCTGCAATGACACCCCACATAGTCAACAGCATAAAAGCAGAAATGTGAGTAATGAAAATATCAACAGAGATCAAGGTGGTTATAAACTTAAAGTGCTAGTCCATATGAGGCACACCATATGTCACATATTGCATGTGTTCAACAGCCCAATCATAGCTCAGATTCTCCATGGAGGTCGGTAGCGCTCTGCTATGTATAACTCTCAAATGGAAAATTTACATACTAATTTGGAACATCAACTCCACATCAGCTCAGTTACATGGACATTGTAGTTATGTCCATTCATTGGGTTCCTTCTCCTAATTTTGTTCATTTCTAACTGAACATCCAAGCTACTCTCTATCTTTTTGATGTCGAATAGTAAGTAAGCACACATCATGACATGCAAGTTTCATGGCTTCTGAAATAAAGGGAAATGAACTAAACATTGCCTCTAAATATGCATGGAAAAAATAACTAAGTGTTCCCTGTCATGCATACTAATTTTTTTTTCCCTTTTGGTTAAGGGTTGCATTCACTCTCTAGTAGCTCGATCATAAAGCTTATCTTATTTGATCAATTAATGGAGCACCTAATCCATTAAAATGAGCTCACTTACAATCACCAACTACTACATATTAATCAGTATTGCTGATCAAACAAATATGCACAAAACAACAACAACTATGCCTCAAATGCAAACTAGTTGAGATCGACTATATGAATACTCAATATCCATTCTAATTCATTTATAACCTGTTTCATTCATATACTCAACAAACTAATCAGTCATGAAAAACTAATGATACTTACAACCTATGTTGCTTGGACGCTTCAAAAATATTGTTAGTACCTATCCGATCCTAGTGTATTTTTTTTTTCGGGGAGTCCATGCAACATAGGTTCTAACTTTATCCAAGTTAAAAGAGTTCCAACAATTCGACAATCAACATGAAAAATCAAACCAATAATTGCGAAATTTACCGGCCAAACATGTTGGTAACCAGATTTATTGGGTGTCCATAAGAAGCTGACAACAGCTGAAAGGTAATCTCCATCTGAAAGCTCAGCTGCATTTTGTTCAATAACTTCCCTCTTGATTCTTCTTTCTGCTGATACAAAAATAGCAGCTAAAAGAAAACTCCATAAAATCGACAAAACTGGCCTCAAAATCTTCAATTTTCCTCCAAATCCCGCCATTCCAAACAAAGATTACACCTTTTCTCAAAAATCCCAAAATCAAGAAACTCCCTTTTTCACCTTTTCAAACACTATACACAGTATATATCTTTTTCAAACTTCTAACAATTTCAAGATTACACCTTTTCTCAAAAATCCCCCCCAAAAAAACTCCCCTTTTCAAACACTACACAGACTATATATACCTTTTCTCAAAAATCCCAAAAAACGAAAAATCAAGAAACTACCCTTTTCACCATTTCAAACACTAAACATAAAGTATGTATCTTTCTTTATCTTCTAACAATTTCAAGATTGAAAAGAAAAAAAAAATGTATGGTAAACCAATATATTTAACTTTTACTTAGAAAGTGAAGGATTAAAGATTTGATTGGTTGATGAGAAATGATACAACCAAAGAGAAAGTGAAGTATAAAGATGGTGTCTTTAAAGAAAGAAGAATATATGGGTATCGTGGTGTGAATGGAGAAGAAATAGGAGAAAATGAAGGAAAAGGGCGAAGGAGAGAAATAAAGTAGAAAAGAGTGGATCTTTGGTCTTTTTGAGTCTCACAATTTGCATGCATGTATCAAATATATATATACTATAGTCTATATGATATGAAGAACAAGAGCCTAAAAATGTCCAAATTGTGTTTGTGGCAGTGTCTAGCAAGTATCTTATTGAATTGTTTTAATATAGATTGTATCGTTTCTTATCTACGGATAGAGCTATTATGAAAAGATAAGATAAAAAAAGAAATAGGATTATTAAATAATAAGTACAGATAAAATGAGAAAAAAATATAAAGGTAATGATGCGATCACACTAAATCAGTTGTTACAAACGATACGATATAATAAAATTTAAGTATCAATCGAAATAAACATGTTATTTAAATTAACAATACGAAGAGTAAGAATCATCTAAACAAGGTGTAAGTGCTCATTTGGTACAAGGGATAAAAGATAACTAATCATGATGTTAATTTTAGGAAGAGTTTATTCCATGTTTGGTTGGAATAAAATCACATATAAGTTATTTTAAAATTGTGATGTTGTTTTTATCCCATATTAAAAATGAAATTACAATCTTAAAATAATTAATTTCAAAATAACTTATTCTCTGGCCAAAAAGAGTCCTAAGTTAAAACATTATACATGTGTAGACTATTTTTTGGTGAATGGTTATCTAAATTAGCTAATATATTATACACTAATTATCCATATACTATACACTAACTTCTTTTAAGTCTAGAAAACAATAGGGGAGTCGAGGATTTGTCGCACGCTAATGGGGTGTAACTTAGATAGTCTAATCTAATGTAATCATTAATGACTGTTTTTACGGCTCAAATAGGTCACACATAGACAACTTAACTGTTACTCTAAAACTCCCTTTTCATTTTGTTTGATTACTTCTTGATGATAATTTTTAAATCTTTATGCATGTGTAGTATTGGAAAAAAAATAATAGAATGAGATAATACTTCCTCTATTCACTTTTACTAGTTCACTGTCTTCAAAAATAATTTTTTTATTTTTACTTGTTAGTTTATTAATATATATCAAGAAAGACTCTCTCACTCTATATATATATATACATATTTTACCATTAACATTAATTACTTATTCTCTAAATTATTGTTCAAGATTTATACTCAACAACAGTTAGTAAGGATAGTGTGGTAAAATAATTATGTTAATCATCGTTTTTTAATAGACATGCCAAATCCAAACGTCACAAGTAAAAGTGAACAGAGGAGAAATATTTTTGACTTGTATGAAGTGAAGATCATAGGACATGATAATTTGACTTCCATAGTTGTTTTCCCACAATATATAAGTTTGTGCTATGTGTAAAAATATAATATGATATTGGTTGCAAAAAGAAAAAGAAAAAAACATATTGGGCCTGATTAGATTGAAGACAGGCCCAATGGACTTCAAACTCAAAGCCCAAATGCTATTAGTGGGTTATAACTTATAACAGATCCAATTACTGAGTGATATCAGCTCCGATTTGAAATTGCTCGGCGCGCTCAGACCGCTCTCCGCCGCCGGCGAACTTCATCCTCTCCGTCTCCTTCTCCGGCAAAACAAGTGGTAAGTTCCTCTCCTTTATCTCTTTTCTGCTTACATTTTTCTCTCACGAGGCAAAAACCCTAATCCATTTGATTTCCCGATAAGAAGCTCCGAATTGTAAATTGAATTGCAATACTCTCCATGCATAGAGAGGGCCTAAACTTCAATTTGTATTTTTGGGGTTCCATTCACGTAAAAAGCATATTGAGATCGATTTTCACTTTGAACGAGATGAAGTTGCTTGTAAAGATCTCTCAGGTCAATTCATCTCATCCTCTGACCAACTTGCAGGTATGCTAACCAAGCCACTGCCTTCATCCAGATTTCAGTTTCTGCATGACAAACTGAATGGGTGAAATGCCCTTTCAGTTTGCCAGGGCAGTATAGGATAGACTCAACCAAATAACAGTCTATCCGAATCTAGAATTTATTTTATCAATTGTAACTATATTATCTTCACTATACATTCTGAACTCTTTTTTATTTTTATTTTTTATAACCGTGGTATTTGGGCCATCTTGCATGCACCTCAACTAGGCCACACCCAAGGGTGCTATACCTTTTGAACTCTTGTGTTACTGTGTGTATATATACTCCTTATTTATTTTTGGGACACCCTGTAGTTCCGGGTCATATAGAGGATTGAGTGTCTTTTGTAAAGAACCATTGTAATTTTTTACTTTCTGGTATACTTCTTGTATACGGCCGATTTTAGCCTTGTGATTAATGAAACCACTTACCAGATCAAAAAAATGTATTTATACTCCTTCAGGGGATGGAAAACATAAGAAATGATGTTGTGCAACTCAATATTGATTGTTCTTGCTCTATTACTACCTGTAGATGCTGTCCACTTCTCTTGTTAGGGTCGTTCAGGGGACAAATTCTTTAAACAAGAGAGGGGGACCTGTAGGTATCTGGTTTTATAAAATTTGTTGACTAGTATCAGATCTGATGAAGTACTTGAGTAGTATTATGCTTCTTAGGTTCTAGAATAAGGTTTTGAAGCTGGATCTGAACTAGAATAAAGGTGGTTGAGGAGTAAAGTGACTAAAGAATCTTGAGAGACCACAAAGATAAAAATATGTTTTAACCTAATGCACCAAGGAGCTTGACAAAAGGGGAGGAGAGCAAAAGTGCAGGAATTGCAGCCGTTTTACCTTGTTGTATGCTTAGTTTACTATTGTTGGGGTTCATACTTTATTCTCTGTGGGCCAAATATTACTGGAGTATTTATTAGTTGCATATCCTGAAGCTGATGCATCGGCAAAGTGTTTTCATCTCTAACTTACACTATCATTTGTTTTCTTCAGTGTCAGGCTTGGTGAATGACAGAATGAACCCTGCAACATCATTATTTAGGAGGTTAAATATCAGAGATTTGGTATCAAGGTCACCTACTTATAGTGCCCCTAGTGGTATGTATTTCATTGTGCTCTTTCATGAAGTGTCGGCTTTCAAAATTGTTTCAGTTTTCGTATAACCAAATTTGAAAGAATTGTTTAATGAACTGTTTCCGTTTATAAAATCTTACTAAAAAAAAGAACTGTTAGACTTTATTCTCTGTCGGGGGCTGATTTATATTTCTTAGCACTTTGCACTCTTCATTTTCTGCATCTACTGGATGCCATCAATGGAATCAATTGCTTCATCAAACAAAAAGTTTGTGCACAAACTCAAACAAATGCCTCTAACAAGCTTTGAATTTTCTGATCTACGTTTTGCTTGTGAAAAATTTCAGATGTATCTGGGGATGGATTGAGCTTGATGTTTAAACGTTGGGCTACGAAAAAGACAGCAGGATCCACAAAGAATGGCCGTGATTCAAAACCAAAGAATCTAGGGGTGAAGAAATTTGGTGGAGAGGTAAGGATTCTCTTCGTTGATGACATAGAGACGATGGAATCATGTCATTGAAAGAAATTTTAATAAGACCATTGTGCACCACGCATGCCTTCAAGGCAATTCCTTGCACCCTTCAGTCTTCTTATTCTAATACCGATTTTTGGATGCAGAGAGTGATACCTGGTAATATTATCGTTCGTCAAAGGGGAACCAGATTCCATCCTGGAAACTACGTTGGAATAGGGAAAGATCACACACTCTATGCTCTGAAAGAAGGTTGTGTAAAGTTTGAGCACCACAAGTTGAGTGGTCGCAAGTGGGTTCATGTTGAGCCCAAAGATGGCCATGTACTTCACCCAGTTTACTCGAGTACTGCAGCTCCCGAGCTCAACACTGCAACTTAAGCTTCCCTAACCGTTGAGTCATTCATGGAGCACGAGTATAATAACGAAAACGATCTGAGATCATTTCAGAAAGCAGCCCAGCCCCTCTAGATTAAAGCTAATGAAACAAAGTTATTTTTGTCTTGTATTCTCTAGTTCATATTTCACTTGTTTGGAATCAATGCACTTATTGTAACTGGTTAAGTGCAAAATAGTTCAGTCCGATGAGCTAAACAAAATAAATAGCATCATCTACGCTACGTGTTCTAAGTAATAATATCATTCGTGTATGTTATCAACATGGGTTGTGGTGTAGTGATGAAACTGTTTCACTCTTAACCAGAGGTTGCAGGCTCGTATATGCTAAATGAAAAACAAATAGAAAGGAACAATAAGGATTATAGAAGTTAAGGAGCACCACATTTTGTTGGGCAGACAGTAGAAAGTAGTACAACACGCATAAGCGATTAGCTCCTTCCATTCATTTTGTATTCGTCGGATTATTTTAAAAATAGATTTTTATTTTTACTTGTTAATTTTAATATATTACAAAAAAAAAAAAAATTAAAATTTTATTCTCAATATTAAATACTTATATCTCAAATTATTTTCTAAGACCAACACTTTGTTTGGATGATTGTTACGTATTGTTTCATAATGTATCGTATTGTGTTAGTATTGTATTATTTTAATGAATATAATGTTCGGATAGATTGTAATTTGAATGATAAACCTATAAGAAAAGTAGGACACGGGGTAGGGCTACTATAAAAATATAGGGTAAAAGATGAAATATAATTATTAAATAATAAATAAAGACAAAATGAGAAAAAAAAATATTAATATAACGATGCGATTACACCAAATTGGTCATTACATAAAATGACTTTTTTTGTCGTTACCTAACGATGGATTTAAACAATACGATACAATAGAATTTAAATGACAATAACAAATATTATATTTAAACTAAAAATACAATACAACAGGTAACAACCATCCAAACAAGGTGTAACACTTATCATGTTTTGCTTCTCAAAAGTCAAACTGTTTGAACTTTGATCAATATTTTAAGATGTATTTTTTAATCGTATCAATTTAAAAATAATTGTAACTTACAATATTTTTTGTATAATCTTCGAACATCTAGATATAAAATATTGAGTTAATTTAATACAATTTAACTTTGAAGATTAGTTAAGTTGTCTCTCGTAAAATGATACGTGACAAATAAATGTAAACAGATGTATGATAGTAAATTTTTTAGTATTTAATTATTATTTTTTTAAACGTGTGATCAAGTAAAAATGAACGGGAATATCTAATAAGAGTGGTAATAATTGGGAGAGAAGAAAGGGGAAGAAAGGGTTGTTTCATTGGGATTTATTTTGTCAAAAAAGGGTCAAAAGAAGGCAAAATTAGGAGCAGCCATCAATATTCAATCTTTCTTGTGCATTGTGTATTAGGTTTGGATTTTTACATGTTGCGGTTGTGGAAATGGTACCAAAATTGTTTGGCAGTACATCCGGTAAAGACTCAGGTCATCAGCTCCGGTCTTATTTGGGGTCTCGGCGACGTATCTGCTCAAGCCGTCACTCATTATACTGCAAAGAAACACCATCATCTTCATCCTGTAAGTTTTTGTTTTTTTGGATATTGGGGTTGTTTTCTTGTCAATTTAGCATTTGGGGATTTGGAATAAGGGATAAAGATTGAATTTTTAGAGGAACAAAGCATGTTTCCATGGGCATATGATTCATTGTTTCTGGTGTGTTAGAACATGGATTTTTTGGTGATCTGGTAGTTAGTTTGGACTTTAGTATGTGGATTTTCTTGGAGTTGTTAGGAATGGAAGAGTAACAACTTGTGTGTTTGGTATTTGTATGAGTTCTTGTTTCTATTATACCTGTAGCTTGGTACCCCTTTAGAAGAGAAATCCAAATAAAGAAAAATTTATATGATTTATAAAACCGACCCAACTAGTTTGAGAGCAAGATATAGTTGTTGTTTTTCAGTTGAGGGATAAAGAGGTGATGGTTGATTATGCTGCTTGGACTATCCAAAATTGTTGCTGCACCTATGTTTGATTCTCCAAAATGCACTATTTTTGGAGTATCTAACAAGCACCCATCGACATTTTTGGAGAGTTTGAGCAACATAGATAGTCGAATCTTAGTGTGAGGAGTTAAAATCTCAATGGTTCTTTACCCTGTTCTCCAGTTTGGACTTATTGTATCCTAAGGACCTAAGAGTAGTTGGACCAACAAAGACTATTCTTATCATGTAAAGTTATGTAAATAGCATCATCGACCAATGAGTAATGTAAGATTGACATGCTAGCACTTTGTATATTCTGTAGCCTCCTAGCATCTTGCTACAACATTTTTGTTGCTTCTTTTTTGATTTTGTGGCTAGCTCTAGGTTTTAACTTTTATTATGTAATGGAGCTAGCATATCTACTTTTGTACTCTTTGCATCTTCTTGATGCTGGTAATGAAACAAGTTACTTCATTAAAAAAAATAAAAATTGTTGCTTCTACCAATGTTTGGTTGAAGGAGGGAGAGGGGAAGGGTAAAGGGACGGGGTTTACTTCCCTTGTGTTTATCCCACTCTTCAAGGTGTTTGGAAATGTGATTTCTACTTCCTCTTTCACTTTCTAACAAAACATGCCATTTTTCCTTTACCCTTCCTCTTTTATCTTCTGTCCTATTGCTACTCCTCTTTCATCTGAACTTTACTAATAATCTTTATAAGTGCTAAACTTTGAGTTTGTTTTGCACGAGGCATGCTGTTTTCACTTTGTTTAATAGTCAGAAAAGATCTTTCCCTTGACAACCTTATAATAAAACCCCAAGATACGGGTTCACAATCCTTTTCAATTACAAGTTGAGGACACCAATTTCTTTGTATTGACTATTATTTTACTATTTAGTGATTAAGTCAGCCACATCAATATGATAAAATTGGAATGATATAGAGAAGATTAGGATAACCACTTCACAAGTTCTCGGTCCAAATTTTGCTCATAGATACATTTCTCATCAAATAGAAGTTCAAATCGAAATATTGACCCTCTTCAGAAAAAATATTGACGAGACAAAATATTCAATTTCTTCTATGATCCTTCTTTTATTGAGTGGAAATGATGTGAACTATAGATAGTAATTTCTGAAGTTTAATTTGTCAAAGGTATTATTCAGGAGAATTTCATTGTTGTTCAACTCGTAAATTAAAAAAGGCTAGTCATATCCACATTCATTGTTCTTGGCCCTCCCATAAAGAATGTTTAGGAGGGTACTTCTTGATAGTTTGTCAGCTTTACTGAAGAACAATGGATTTGGAAGAATTTACAAAATGTAACTGTAAAACAAACAACATTCAGTGGATTGAAAAACTACAATTAAGTTAAATATATATAAGGTGAAACCGATGTCAACTAAACTTAAAACCATTGTAAGTTCGGGTTCACATACATGATACAACGATACAATTCTAAGTTTAAATATATATAAGGTGAAACCGATGTCAACTAAACTTAAAACCATTGTAAGTTTGGATTCACATACATGATACAACGATACAATTCTAATTTTAAATATATATAAGGTGAAACCGATGTCAACTAAACTTAAAACCATTGTAAGTTCGGATTCACATACATGATACAGCGTTACAATTCTAAGTTTAAATATATATAAGGTGAACCCATGTCAACTAAACTTAAAACCATTGTAAATTTGGATTCACATACAACGATACAATTTTAAGTTTCTAATTAGAGTTTACGACCTGTTTTGTTGTCCCTTCTGGGGATATCCAACTTAATTACTAGTTTTCCTTTACATTCTAATTTCCTAATTTTCTTTTGTAAAAAAGCAATAATGGGCTGATTTTTATTGCAACACACACCTTATCTTTTGGTGAGTGCACTGGAGCTCTGCCTTAGCAAGATGAAGCAGCTAGTATAAATAACACCTAGCTTCAAGGGTTAATCCCACTTTTAACAACTTTGAGTTTTGCTGAGGAGTGCAATGCTGATTCAGAATTTACTTATTATGCATGTTAGATAAGTGGTTGAGTGTTTCTGTTTCCATTAACAGAAAAGAAACAAAATGAAGGACCAAGTGTTTTTTCTTGTGTTACTGATACACAACTACTCCCTCTGTTTCAATTTGTTTGGCTTGATTCGGAGTATGAGCGTCAAATTAACTCATGTTCGGTGAGAATCCGGACATAGAATCAACTTTTTTTGAAATAGAACTTACATATTTAGAAATTACATAAAAAGTTCTATAAGTCATAATAGTTAACTATATAAAAGTATTTGGAGTATAATTTACTCAATGTTTGCTTGTCAAAGCGGGAAGGTCAATTTTCTTTGTAAGTTCTTTCTCCCCCTCCCCCTCCCCCTCCACCCCCCCTTCTTTTTGTCCCTTGCTACTATCTTTGTTAGTTCTTGTGATTGCTGAAATCTGGACAGATCTGATTCCTTTCAATTTTAGTTGTACTGAAGTTGTTTGCATGAATCTCCTCTTTAAAAATTTAGGCAGTCTGATGATCTTGTAATAGCTGTGTTAGCCCTTTTGGACTGCCTCTGATATTATTTATTGGGAAATGTTATTCTTCTTAACTGCAGGATGAAGATAAAGAATTTGCAATCAACTGGAGACGAGTTGCCACAACGAGCTTGTTCGGCTTTGCATTTGTTGGACCCGTTGGCCACTTCTGGTAGACCTTTCTTTATTTATTTGCTTCTGCGTAGGTCACTTGTTTGCCAACCTTCACGGTGTGAACTTGTTTTTGTCTTTGATGAGCAGTATTCTGTGATTAGTATTACTTCATGGGGTGCATTTTTTTCAAGGGGTTGTCTGGCATACTGGCATTGTTATGTCACAGTTATCAAAATGTTCTCTGTAATAAGAATATACTTGTTTCCTTTATCAAATGAGTAAAAAATGTAGTCTCAATTTACTGGACCTTCGGCCTTCACAACTATCCTCTTGAGGTTTGGGCATTGATGTGAATCAATTTTAATCTAGAATCTTTATATATTAGAACCTCAGTAACTAACTAGTACTTGTGAGGTCAATTTCATACTTGCTGCTATACTTTGTTCAACAATTTGTTGCTGCTTAACCTTTCATATGTAGTTAGTAATGCCACAGAGGGATGTACTCTTATTTTGGCTCTTATATGTGTTGCTATGATTGAACCTTATTTTAAATAAGAATGTTGGATAGATTTCTTATCTTGGCTTCTGATAAAATGAGCTTACTGCAACTTTACGTAGGTTAGCAGTAAGATTTTTTCTTTTTAGCTGTACTTGCATAGTGGAATTATGTCTTCCTTCGCATCTATCTCTTCAAAGCTTTGGTCAAAGAAGCATTAGAACATTATCGTGGCTTGTCGGCTATATCTTCATTTCCTCCTTTAAGGACCACAATCGAAATGTCTAATCTATTGATTTATGTCACTTCATTGAAGTAGAATGTAGTAGATAATGGATCCAGTTTGAACATTTAATAGGTAAATACCGAAGTTTTAGTTTAGAACTAATGCCTTATGGTACTGTGCTCTCAATCTATGCAGTTTTTCAAGGCTTAAATTCTATCTTAAGCTTTGGATGCTCATAGATTTAATAAGTACTCATACTTGTGCTGTCTTCCTCCCTTTATTAATTGAGGCCTTTATCTGTTTGACTTAATTTATTTGAAGACTTGGCATAACATAATCCAAATCAGAGTCAGACTGAGACTAAATCTTTTCATGTTATTGGATTCTCCTGCCAAATAAAATGTCATTAGTTTGTTAAATCAGGGTCAGACTGAGACGAATTCTTTTCCTGATATTGGATTTCCTGCCAAATAAAATTTCACTAGTTTGTTTAGTAGTAGAACCGACAGGCATAAATACTTGAACTTGTGGTGACAAAAGCTTTTCTGACAATATGCAAACTGAATAAAAAGGATTTATTGGAATTATGTCTCTGTAGAGTGATGTTTATGTTTTGTTACAATGTGCACTAGGAACTAATTTTTTGATGTGCTAGAGCATTTTTTGTTTTCAATAAATTACTGTTATGTTGTGACAACTGAAAGTAATATTCTTGAGTTATAATTGAAAAGACTGCAGATAATTTTTACTTCTGTAATGTTTGGGGTGAATGGATCTCACTATATTATCTGTTTAGGTATGAAGGGTTGGATCGCGTCATAAGACTGAGATTTCAAATGCAACCTAAATCCCTGCGGTTTGTTGCTACAAAAGTAGCACTTGATGGTATAATCTTTGGGCCCCTGGATTTACTCGTCTTTTTCACATATATGGGTTACTCCACGGGCAAAAATACTGCTCAAGTTGTTGAAGGTGTGAAGAGAGACTTTCTTCCGGCCTTAATATTAGAGGGAGGTATATGGCCTATTGTCCAGGTGGCCAACTTCCGCTATATACCAGTTAGGTATCAACTCCTTTATGTCAATTTCTTCTGCTTGCTGGATAGCTCCTTCCTTTCATGGATTGAGCAGCAAGAAGATGCTGCATGGAAGCAATGGTTGAAAAACATTGTGCGCTTAAAAGAACAGAAGGAGCAAGGTAGATGATTCCTTATTTCACTAGGGATATGCATTGGCTTTGATAATCGGGAATAGTGATATTAGTTATAGAGACATGTGAAGTATTTACAGGAATCTTGGAGAGTGTCGATTTGAAAATTGGTAGTTCGATTCAGTAAAAGTGATAGCACTATGTCAAGCTACACCATTATCGATTGAAGCTTAACATAGCTATTATGGTCCTATCTGTATCCACTATACATTTTGATTGCTCCTGCCTCATATTTTGACATTTGGGGTTAATTTTGAGAGAGACAATTGAACTGTGATGACAATTTTCCTTTTTATTGAGAAATTGAATTCGATCACTATCAAGCACTGAAATCTGTTGTCTTTTGTCTTTGTTAATGTTATATTTTGTTCTTCAAGAAACTGATGGGCATGGCTGAATACAGACCATGACATTCTTTGGTTGAGCAGCGATAGTTTCAATAATTACATATGTTGTCCGAGTTTCGGTCTTATGGGCCATGGGACTGTATCTAGTAATCTTGGCCATGATTATGGAAATGTAGCCAAAATGTAAGATGATACCAGGATGTTGCAGCAAATTGAACTGTTTAATTTGTGAATCTTCTGTGATGGGACATTCGATGCTACAAAGAAATAATTGAACTTAAAAATTATTAAGCTTTATAAATGTACTATTACTACTTCACAATTGATCATAGACAAAATAATTACAACATTCAACACTCAATCTTTATAAAAACCACTTGTAAATTATATTTGAGACATTGCAAACTGAAAAGTTTCATTTTCTTCACAATGTGGAATAACAAAGTAAGATGGTTTTACAGACTTTAAGTTGAAATGAATCACTACATTCCTCACAAAACTATACATAGTTTTAGCATTAAAAGGTACACCTTAAAACATGGTACAGATGAGGTGAATCAACATCCATCTGTAACGCTTCCTTCTGCTCCGCAAAATTTCCAGAACTTGCATCTGCATGGACAATTTACTTCATAAAGGAGTTGCACTAACAAACTATATACAGAGAAGAAAATTATAATAACATGTAGACGCTCCAAAGTTCTCGGGCTCACTCTTGCTTCAACGGGATGAGTCAGTCAAAAACAAATGATTTTTTACCAACCAGATAGTGAAGCATAATAATCTAACACACAAACAAATAAACAAAAGTAATAATAATTACATAGTACTGAGCCAAAAGTGAGACCATCAGTTTGACACTTGCTTTAAAACACATTTGGTAGTAAATATCATTTTTGTTACATTACACTATTGTTTAATTTACTCGTTTATAAAGCCGATGTCTTTTTGCTCATGACATCAGAGAAGTAAACTGAGTACAAAAATCTGCGCATCAACACCTACTTACAAATGAACAAGGAACCTGACGTAAACCTACTTCTGCAAAATGAAGTTAATAATGTAGTTCCCCAACGTCCAAATACACCACAAAAGGAGCAACGGATAGCAGGAGGAACAATCTTTGTAGCTTTACTTGTAAAGATGCAGAACAAAAAGTGTGATGCAAAAGATAATTAAGCAAAGCATAGCCTTAAGAAAGTCAAAAACTGTGGACGTACATGTTAAAATTATACCTTCCATGTATAAAACAGAAGGTGCAGCTACAAATGTCATCTGGATTCTTTTTGAGTAGTCGGTACTACTGTGGGAGGTACGAAGGTGGGTACGCAGGCGCCGTAGCAGTGAGAGTATAATCATATGCACTATAACCAGCCTCCCCTCCATATGATCCATGATAACTCCGCACTCCACTAACTCCAGCTTCTTGAAGTGCATATCCATATTGTGGAGCAAGTATAGCCGGACTTTGGGTGTGAGTACCACTATAAGCTGGAGCATATGAGACCGTGCTAGGTGCCTTATATACACTCTGGCTGGTGTAGCTATGTGCGCCTATATACCTAATTGGTGGAGCCTGATGTGATTGAGGAGGATTCCTGGAGCGGAAAGAAGGAGTGGCATTTGACAATCTTCCAGATTTAACAGGCCGAGAGGTGGACGGGTCACTGGACCTGCCAGTGCCACCTCCACGACCCCGCTTTTTTGAAGGCTTGTTCACAGGAGTTGTGCCCATTTTCTTTTTTGCTTTGGCCTGCTCCAACTCAGTCACCCGTTGTTTAAGTCCTTCTAAAGTAAATTCTTGTTCAAGCTTGTGATCTTCCACACATTTTATTAAAGCCTTAGTAGCTTCCAACTCTATGCTGTTAGCTTTGTCCTGAGAAATAAGTCACTCTTATCGAATACTGACAAACAAATATATAAAAAACAGAGGGAAGACATAAAGAACAATAGAACAGATTCATAAAGTAGACATAGAGAATAACTGAGTATCCCACAAAGGATCTACAGCAGAAGGTGCTTGGACAATTTTGAGGTGGTGCTTAAAGTCTATGGAGCGTACCCTCCTCCTTTTACAATTTACCAACAAAATATACTTTTTTTTATGGAAATAATAGTCTGTCATCGATGACTGTCTTTCCCCAAACTTCGCTTTAAAATAACATAGGCAGGTTTGCTGTTAAAAAATATTTATGCGACATCTACACTAAGGGTGTCCAGTGCGCCGGGATGTCCCGGACTGGCCCAGTACCGGTTTGATAGGGTTTGACGGGTTTAGGGGATGGAACAGGTCATCATTTGGGCCATGTATCCTCGACCAGTCCAATCACAGTACCAGCCCAGTCCCCGAATTTTTATGAATGTTTTTGTCTCCCCTCGTGTTTCGGGGGGGGGGGGGGGGGGGGGGGGGGGGGGGGGGGGGGGGGGGGGGGGGGGGGGGG